>PVKA01017592.1:0-45476 GCA_004027165.1 Ctenomys sociabilis
CACACACCGTTTACTATAACATACCAGTTTTGTTTCTCAGAGAAACCCTGACTGGTTCAGATAAAATTATAATGCTCTGTAAAATTTCTGCCATGCAATGACTTGGTCAGGAAGGAATCAGTATTGTACAAAGGAGTCATGCAGAAAAGCATTGGATGCACATTGTCAATACACACACTTTTAAAGACTGCAATGTGATAAACATATTACCCTGAAATGTCCGTAACACGCTGCAACTTGCCTCACTACAACTCTATGAGATACGTACTCCTGGATCTCCATTTTAGAGGTGAGACAGCTAGAATTACATAGCCAGGAAATGCCAAGCCTGAACTCAGGTGTGTTAAGAATCGAATCAGGTTCTTAACTGCTACATGGAGATGGCATAGGAAATAATTTGAGCAAAGCATGGTGCCACATGCCCATAAATCCCAGCATTTAGCGAGGTTCAGTTAGAAGAATCACAAATTCAAGCCTACCTGGGGGACTTAGTGAGACCCCCAACTTAAAACAAGGTTTGAAGATGGCTAGGATGTAGGTGAGAGAGACAGAGAGAGAGAGGGACAGAGAGACAGGGACAGTGACAGAGACAGAGACAGAGGGAAATCTAGCCCCAATTTTCACTGACTCCTCACTCTGTGTAGGGTACAAGCTCTCACACACTTTCCCTGCCTCCTAGGACTCCTGTATTTTTGCCAGGAGCCTATCATAGAGGTCTTGGTCTAAGAGGAAAGAAAGAAAATCTAGTTTCTCTTGAGAAGTCCCTAGCACACTGTGTTGCTCCAATGTGTATTCTGAGATCTTGCCCATTAGGGTAAGTAGCCTTCTGGGAGTCAGAAATAGGGAAACTAAACACCTCTGCAAAGACCCAAGCAGAATGCTTCTGCTCGGTCTCTCTTGCCCACCCCCTAAGGTTTATCACATGTTTTGATTCTGGCCCAGTAACACAAGAATCTGCAACTGGCAAGACTAAGAGTCACACTGAACATGCCATGCCATTTGGTGGCTCATAGGTCTACCTGGAGAAGTTCTGACCCCACAATGAGATGATCTCCACACAGGGCATTGACAGACCACCTCCATCCAAACAGAAGATGGGGAGTGCTTCCTTAATAAAGTGTACAATATTCCTGAATCCATGGCACAGAGTTACCTTTAGGGGATCTCAAGTTATAAACCTTTCCAAACTTGGTGCAGTTTAGTTGAGGACTGGCCAGAGCCAATCAGTAGCATTTAAAAGAATGCATGGTCTCTCTTCTTCACTCCTTTCCTCACACAGAGGTAAGCATGGTAGTCAGCTTCCTATTACTATAACAAAATACCAGAGACTATTAACTTATAAAGGGAAAAGGGCTACTTCAGTTCGCTAGCTCAGTCTAACACTGACTAAATGATTCTCTTGTTTTGCACCTTTAGCAAGCGCAACAAGGGAGTACATGGCACAACAAACTTCTCGCTGCAGGAGCCAGGAAGAAAGGAGAACCCAGGATCAAGAGTCACAGTGCCCTTGAGAACTTAGCCCCAATGACCACAGGACCTTTCATTAGGCTCCACCGCCTATGGCTTTGGCCATTTCCTGGCAGTGCCACACTAGGGACTAAGCCTTTCACACATGGACCTTTGGGGAGCACTCATCCAAACACAGAGGTGGGTTAACTAAATAGTGCATGGACGTAGGGTGTTCTGGGCCACTGTAGATAATATCAAAAGCATACTTGTGAAGATTCTCATAAGCCTAACTTACACAACAATCAGCACCACTCCAAGGGACTTCAAATATCACCGTGTCCAAATTTCTCTTGAACATGACCTCCCCCGCAGCCACCCCAGGGGGCAGCACTTCAGAATCTGATGCTTGATGCCCTATAGCAGTGATGGCAGGTCTTCCAGCGCCTTCATTAATTTAGAGCCTGCAGGCCACAGGTTCACCGCCAGTGGCCTACAGCAGGGCAGTGTCTTCATTTTGGCAGTCACTTCAGTTGCCGGTGGTTCCAACTGCTGAAAGCCTTGTTTGGGCAAGAGGATCCACCTACTTCTCAGCAACTATTAAGACTGCCTCTATCCTGGTACTTAGAAATCTGCAGGCAGGTTCCTGGTTGTACTAGTAAGACCGGAGACAGCTCTGAGGTTCGGAAACCTTCCTGTGAGTTTAGTGACCCTATCTTCATTCAACTATTTTAAGGCTCAATTTCTCATCTCATCCAGATAAACAAATTGGTTCTTTACCCTCCGTATGATCTCCCACTATGAAATACTTGTTCTAAGTGATAGTGTTTCAACCTTAATAGTGAAATTACCCATCAAGGTTTGATAAGCTTCCTGCATGTGGAAATTGGATCTGTTTCCTTAGCAATGCAGAGACTTTTCCTAATATATAAAACAAAGCATGGTCAGCTGTGATTTGTATTTTGCTGCTGCCGTTCAGGACTATTCTCTTAACATGCACAAGCTCTCCAAACAAGAGAGGGAAAGTTTATTCCCATCATTTTCTCATTTCAGATATGATTGAATAATTGTCCGAGATTAAGTGAGTCAAGTGGAAATAATTGGGAAAGGGAAAGAAGCCCAGATTCTTCAATTTTCAGCTCCATTCCATTTTATTCCAGAAGCAAAAGCATTCTGTCAGTATGAAGCAGGACAGACTTCCAGGGAAAGTGGGGGAGCACCTCAACCTTTTGTCTCCCTCCTCCAGCGAGAACAGTGAGAACAGTCGTCTGAGCTGCTCACATCTGTGCCTTGCTGTGTGGGGATTCCTTTGTTTTCCAGAAGCCGTATGCCACCAACACGTTTGGAAAAGTGGACCAGTAGGATGTTTTCCCCCAGAGGGATAAGGTTTATTACAAGAACACCCTTATCAAATGTCGTTGCTGACACTTACAGCAATGTGGATCTTGGGGAATTAACTCATTGCCAAAAGGCTAAAAAGTAATTACAATGAGTTAACCTATTTTATTAATTACAAATAATTTTCAATGGAATCTATGAATTCCACCTGTAGGGGATTCCTTACACTGATATTTATGAAGGCTTTGGCATATCATAGGTAATTAATCTCCAACAATCCGCTGTCAAATTTGTTTCCTTTGGGAATGACCTATTTTTAAGGAGAAAAAGAATGAGAGTAAAGGCTTAGAAAAAAGGGTCTGGAAGAAACTTTTTTCGGAATATAAGCATTCAATTGGGTATCCTGAGCTTTTATACAGAGGAGAGCTAGCTATTTAACAGTGACTGTAAAGGACCTATGTTTTATCCATAGCTGATCACTGACCACATCAAACTAATTCATTGGGTACATGTCGGATAGTGTCTCAATAAGATATATGAAAAATTAGCACCGATATTCACACATGAAACTAATGATTATTTAGTAGAAAATGATGGTTGACGTGACTGTTCAAAGAAGCACAGGATTTCAAATAAAGTGGAGCTATGGTCCAATAACCCTGGGCCCTGGCTCTACAGCCTTGCTATTCAATTGAAATTCACGCAATGGAAAAGTTCTACATGGCACTAACTGGGAGCCACTGGCCACGTGTGGTTAACGAGCACTAGAGCTGCGGTCAGCATGACTCAAGAACCAAACTTTTAAGTTCATACAAATTACAGTGAAATTTACAGTACTGAACTGCAACAGCACTGCTCTCTGCCATGGTGTCAGTTCAGCTTTTGTCTAAATCTTTCTGATGACAGGGAAATCCTTCCTTAGCACTCCTCCAAGTCATTAGAAAGCTGTGCCTCAAATTGAACTACAATCTGTCTAATTTTCTCCCACTGGGTTAGTCCACCAACTGTCCCCAGGCCCAGGGGAACTTTGCTCACAGTCTAGTTTCATAGTTACTGTCAAGGACTGTGGTTAAGCTTCTTGGTCAGGCCCCCAAGGCAGTTTTTCTACAAGATGAACATTGTGAGTTTTCAACAGAGTTATGAGGATACTTACTTAAGAAAAGTTGAGGCCTTTCTGTTGAACAAACTGGTTCAACTCCTGTGAGACCCTAGGCAAGAAGATCCACTTTCCTAAATGCAATTTCCTTTCTGTAAAAGGATGGTAATACCTTTTTCTATCTTGCATGCTTTGAGAACTAAGTAAAATCTTAAAAGCACTAATTCCATGCTGGACACACAACTGTCACTATTACAGCATCAGTCCCTGGTCCTCCATGAAGTGGATTACTGCAGTCACCATCTTGATGACCTTTTTCTTTTGGTATTGGGGGATTGAACTTGGGACCTTCCCATTGAGCTAAAGTATAATCTAGCCTTATTATTTTTTTAATAGAGTCTTTTGGGCTGGGGCTATAGCTCTGTGGCACAAGTGCCTGCCTGGCAAGCACAAGGTCCTGAGTTCAACTCCCAGTACAAAGAAAGAAGAAAGGTATGAAGGAAGGTTGCTAAATTTTAAATTAATTAATTGTTTAATCAAGTAATTAAATTTAATTAAATATTAAATTACCCAGGCTGGGCTCCTGGGCTCCATCTAATTTACTATCTCCTCCCTTAGCCCAAAGTGCTGGGATTATAGGCATGCACCACCACACATGGCTTAATTACTTTTAATACTAGATCTGTCTATGACAATCTGACAAATAGCACTCAAATACTATACTATTATACTGAACCAGAAAATAATACCCAAGCACTAATGTAGTGGACCAGCTGAGCAAGTACAATAGAATAAACATAACCCTTGTACTAGGTTTTCTACATATTATATTTTTCCATTCTTTATATTAATGTGGTCTAAAACAGTCAACAGTTCTTCAAAAATCCCTCTTACCAATCTTTTCCTTCCTTCCATTCTTCTCTTCCTTCTTCCTTCAGCAAGTATTCATTGTGTCTTTACAGCATGCGCTGAACTACCTGCTCTTACTCCTTTATCCCACTGGCTAGCTTTTGAATCCATTTTCTTTCACCTTTTTCCTCTTGCATACAATAGAGTAGCTACATGACCACAGAAGAAGGGTGAGGACTTCAGGTCAAATTCAAGTTCAAGGCTGCTTCGGACCTTCTGCCACACAGTGGGGTAACAAAACTAACTCCGAATGGTTATTGCAGGATAACAAGAAGTAGCTAAAGGACAACTGGTGATGTCGTATCTAGTTATTACCTTTCACTTTTTTCTTAGTGTGTACTGATTATACAGATTAATAGGTTTCATTTGGGCAGATTTGTACATGCATGTAACATGTTTTTGTCATTCTCATGGTTTCCCTTATTTCTGCTCCAGTTTTGGAACTTTTTGGGGGGTGTTACTGTATGCAATATACTTTAATTATGTTTCTGCCCCATATTATCCTACCTTGTATCTCTACCGCCTTCCCTTCCTAACTTTCCTCTTGTCTAGAAATACCATCCTTTAGGAAGAACATGTGATGTTTGTCTTTCTGAGTCTAGCTTATTTCATCCAACATAATGATGTCTAGATCCACCCATTTTTCTGCAAATGATAAAATTTTGTTCTTTTCTATGGTCAAACAATACTTCATTGTCAGCATTCTATAAAATGCCCACATACTCATGTTTATTACCAGTTTTTGAGTTGAAAGAAGCTGTTATGTCATTAACAGTAACATCTGAGTCAGCAACGCACTGAGGTCTTGGAACCAGAGTCAGAGGCTAAACAATACCCCAATCAAAGCATGGGCAGTCTGTGAATGTCACCCTGGAATCACTCTAGCTCAGAGGATGTAGCTAGGGTTCACTGTCTTGGCAGAGGCCAACGTATATCAGAAACTAAATGCATTCTGACAACATTTTCAGAACATTCCAGGGATTTTTGTTTGCTTGTTTGTTTTTCTGTATTTAGGGAGCAGTCTACACGGTGTTCAAGGTCTCACTACTAGATTGGACTTGTAGTGATTCTTCTCCTGTTTACGGCCTCCCAAGTGCTGGGATTGCAGGAGCACGCCACCATGCCCAGTCTCAATCACCATCTCAGCATGCCCTGGGGGCAGTGCTGGTACGACAGGCCCAGGGATCGGACCCCTGGCCCCTGTGCCTGTTTGTGGGTGCTTTAATCAGCTAAGCTATTTGGCTGGCCCTCTGGGGATGTTAATACTTCATCTAAATGTCTTATTTACCAAATTCTGTTTCATTATTCTAGCTGTCATCCTGGGCAGAGCTGGGGAGTTGAGGTTCAAAGGGATTTTTGAGATCAGAAAGACATGCAGATTGTATTTTTATTGTGTTACTATATCTGTAAAAACACCATTTTTCTTTTAAGTCAGTATTTTTCTAAAATTGACACCAAGAACCTCATTTCATTTTGACTATAAAATGATACATAAATGGACACAGTCAAAGGTATGCTTCACAAGGTCAAGCTTTATCAGGTGATAATTTCAGAAGGAGAAGGCTAAGCTAAAGGATGAGCTCTTTCTATTTATCAACAGAAATATTAACAGAGAACTGATCAGTATAACTCCTCCTTCACCCGTTGGGGCCTGGACATGGAGTTGTGGAAACTCATAGAAAGGCAAGAGAGTGTTTGCTTCCATCCTGGAGCTTCACGAATCCCTCTGGCCCTGGCATACTGCACTAATGTGATCACATGCATTCTATCTCACCCATTGAAGCATAGCGTTTTTCTTTCTATTCAAGTTTTCTCAAGGTTTACTGAAAGCAGCCAGCTCTTTTGTTGTTACCTCCCTGTCCAGCTTCCCAGCTTGGCATTGTCTTCCCCTGAATTGATCTCTGACCACTGCCCCTACCTGTGCTATAGTTAGGAAGCAGAGGGAGGGGCTAATCGCAGAAGCAGAGGATCTCATTTTTTCTCTTTTTTATGTAACTAAAATGGATTGACTGAAAAGATTTAAGACCGATTTTCATGCGCACGAGTGGACAATATTTAACGTGCTCACTTCTACAAGTTGACGGCTGTCATTTCAGCAGCAAGCATTTGCCTCCTGCTCTCCCTTCCAACCCACTCACCAGGAGCTTCAAGTTCCTCAGGTACAATATAGTTCATCCAATTCAAAGTCCCTCAGTGACTCCTCAAAACACGACCTACAGCCCAAACTCACGGGCTGCAGTGAGCTGGCCTCCCCTGGCTGCCTGGCTTCCTGTTCCGTGACATGCATCACGCAGAGTCAGGATGCTTCTCCTTGTGATCCTGTCCATTCTCATTTGGAAGGCTCATCCTGCCCTTGCAGCCGCAACCAAATCGCCTCTGTTCCACACAAGACACTGTATATTCTCCAAGGTCCAAGACAGCGCCACTGCTCCCTAGAAGTTTTGCTAGAGATTTCCGTTTCAAAATCTTTTCTTTTTATGTTCTAGTAGTTCTTCCACTTCATCTTGGTGATGGCCAATTTTGGTTTTCTACATTTTTTAACAGTTACTTATAAGTCACACATATATCTGTATAAATATCACAAAAAGGGAAAAAAGGTCTTTGTAAACAGACTGCTCTAGATGTAACCTACAGTGGTGTTTCTTTTCACATAAAAGGTACTCTATAAAAATGTCTGGGATATGCATGAATAAATCAATGAAGGAATAACATATGAATCAATTTCTACTAAGAGATCACTAAAACATGCATTTTGCTTAGGGCAGGCCTCCAAGACAAATGATCAATGCAAGAAGACTAGGGAAAGGCTGTTTAAGCATGCCTAAATTATTGATTAAGAATAAAATTGGAAATAACCCAGTGACATCTTAACAGAAGCTGACAGAAGGGGGAAGTTTATTTCCTTATAACAGTTCCCATTCATGCCAAATTTTACTAGAGAATACTATTCACATTTATATATTTGCTCTTAGTGGGTACAAAGGCACCATCCCTCCAATAGGAAATGCTCATTTGTTACATTTATACATGTACTTTACATTCCATTCATTTGGAAAGTCTAGGAACAAATCTAAGTTTTCTACCTTGCTTTTAAAGTAAGAATCCATGTTTAGTGTGTATTTGATTAGTAGAACACACAAATTTCAAGCTCAGCAAACCCAAAAACTACACATTACAAAAATCTTCATTTTCTGCCCTGTTTGAAAAACTAATGAGGCCAGAGCCCTGGTCACCCTGAGTCCTATTCTGTGTTCAGGTTTTTTTAAAAAAATCTTCCATTTATTTATTTGGTACAGGGTCTAGCTACTCAACTTGGACTCATAGTGATTCTCCTGTCTCAGCCTGCCCAGCGCAGGGATTACAGGTGTGCGCCATCACACCCAGTCTCGGAGGAGGTTTGTGCTTGGGTCCGGTGCGGCATGTGGAGCTGGGGAGCACTTTGGACTTTCCAGGCAAGTGCCTAGACCACTGAGCTATCTTCCCAGGCCTTCTGTGTTCAGTTTTTAATATCACTCTACAGCCTTTCTTCTCCGAGACACTGCTGCCACACCAAGAGCATGACCATTTTACTGACAGCCAGTTGTCTGAGGAATTCTTAGTAAAAGGGATGCATGAATGCCATGCCTTTTTGATGCATTGCTAGAATAAAGACAGCCAACAGACAGGATACCTGACTCGGAGAAGTGGCTCAGACTGAGGATCAGGATGGAGACTGGACCCCTTCCTCTAACACCTTCATGTTCTGCTGAGGCCTTCTTCATGTTTATAATCTACTATCCTTTTTTCAGAGTGACATCATTTTATTGTTCCTCCCCACACACTCTAGCCCAATCTAGTCTCAAAAAAATAACCTGGGCACAGTGGCACATACCTGTAATCCCAGTTTCTTGGGAGGGGGGTAGAAGGATTATGAGTTTTTATGCCAGCCAAGGGAACTGAGCAAATCTTGTGTCTATGTTAAATTTTTAAAAGGGGTAGAGGGCTAGACAGAAAGTTCAGAGTCCCCTAGGTTCAATCTTAGTACCAAAAAATAAATAACAAATAAAATAAAATAAATAACCCTACCCTGGAAATTTGGACTCAAAAGCCAAAACTCCAAGTGTGAAAAGTGTATCGATGGCTGTTCATGGCCATTCATGGTACGAAGACAAAATTACAGAAGCAATATTCACCCACAGTAGTCTGGATGCTCTAATGGAATGGGACGAACAAGACAAGGACAGGTAAGGAAGCTGAACCAGATGTAGGCAGCCCTGTACTCTATCTTCCAAGCTGGAGAACATGATGCGAATGTTTTTTCTCAGATATCCGGCCACTTGCAGGGCATATGAACTTTGGTTCTCAGGGTCTACTTGGCACTTCAGACTTAGGGGTCTGCTACGTCTAATTTCATTCTCAAATGCTCTAGATTACATGTTCCTTGCCCATCATAATTATCAGCAATCCCTTGGGCGGATGCTATTACTAGAAGTAATTTCACGTTCTGACCTGGTAGGAAGTTAGTGTAAGATGTAGCTACTTTAGATCTCTGAAAAAAGAGTCCTGTGTGTGCTGGAACTTTCAGGCCACCAGAAATCAAGTTATCAGAGAAAAATTCTGATATGTATATTGAGGGAAGGAAAGGTGCCACAAAAAGATGTGCTACTCTGCCATCCACAGTGATCCCTCAAAATGGACACAGGGAACTCTGTGGTGCTGTAAAGTCAAACAGTACTTCAATGACTTTGGAAAAAGAAAACCAGACTTTTATATTAGAAAATAATGAGTAGAATGAATCTGCTAGTCCACATATAGAGGATAATCTTGGGGCACGGAGTAGGGATACTAAATAAAATAATTTATCTATCAAGAATCCTGTTTCAGTATCTACAGAAACTAAAGTCTATGCTTTTCAGCAGAAACCCAAATCTGCTGACAATGGAGAGCACATGGTTTTTTAGACCCCCATAGGAAAAACAGGCGACTTAATTTTTCTGCAGTACCATGAAGATCAAAAGAATATCTCTATTCTACCAAGGAGACACCCCCTAAGTCTTCTACCTCCCCACTGGGGAACCAAGCAAATTCCTTGGTTTCCCATGTCATTACCATAGCTGAAATGATGTAACAATAACAGCAAACAGGGTTTCCCCCTGTGCCAACTCTCTAATCAGTTTCAAAGTATGTTTTGTTGGTTCTCATTGATGCCACTCAAAGGAACTGGTCACTCGTGGTCTCAAAAGTTTTACAACAAATTGTGTGATTAAATTCCTTAAACACGTCTGTCCATTACTAATCCTCTTTTGCCAACATCCCTTTCAGAGAAAAATTGCAGCGCTGCATGGTGCCTGATTTATATTTCATTTTGAGAACAGGAAGTAAAAGGATTAAAGTTAAGGATTAAAACACTTACTCTTTACTCATTTTTTTTCTTGTCCCAAATGGCTTTCTGGTTGCCATGGCTACTGCTCCCTGGTCCTTATCCCTGAATGTATGTCTCTTCACGTTAATGAAATATTTTAAATGAGGCTTCATGAAAAACAATAGGGGAAGTGGCTTTCTTTAAGTTCAACCAATCTTAAAAGCAGCAGCTAGAATTTTCTAAAATCTTTTTTCTTTTGTCCTTTTATTAGTATCTTCTAAAAGGAAACTTGAACTAAGACAGTACAGGGACAATCTAAATATGAACAATGCAAAATTAGAATTATTCAGCAGGGGTACAAAGAGATAACTCTGATACAGTGAGGTATTCCCTAGCTTACAAACCAGTGTTTGTAGGAGGATTAAGGGTTCCTGGGAATTTGTCAAATGTTGTAACACCACGAACAGATACAAGGCAAAAATGCGCGTCAATTCAGTGTTGTAATTCCAAAGTGGAAATACCAAGCAGGAAATGAAAAACTGAGGTTTTCACTCCCGCAAGGTTGACTCGACCTTATCCATGTAAATATCATTGCTTTACATCCGGTTGTTGGTGTTCTTGGTGGCAGCACTTTGTAAAAGTTTGGCCAAAGAGGGGAGGCCCATGGAAGGCACATGCCGTCCAGGCTGAATGTCACTATAGGAGCAGGGCATCCAGAGAATACAGGGTGACGTTGACAGGTGAGCAAATATAATTGCCTTTGAATTGTTCTTTAAAAACACTCTACTGACATTCACTTTAGAAGAGTAGTGCCTACATTTTTAAGAAGCCAAGGAGAACTGAAGAACTGAATACAATATATGAAACTCCATTTTAACTTCTGATCTTGAAGTCTAACAGCAAAACAGGCTGCAATATAATTTGTGGAGTGACTCCTAAAGCCCTGCCTGCTCAGCTCCCTGGCGATGCTTGCTGTAGCTGGGTTTTCCTCTGCCTTGTCATTCAGCGGCTTCCAGGTATCCCTTTATTTCATAGAGATCTGCTGAAATGACCTCATCTAAGTCCATGCATATCCATTATTTCCCACTTCTTCCAATCCCATACTGCTATTGAAATCACCCTTCCATGTTCACCCTCAGAGGATGAACAGGGTTGCTCCTTGGAAACTGGTTATTAAACAAGGCCACACTCACAGGAAGAAAGGGACCACTGCATTATTTTTGTCATATAATGAAACCTATTTATGCAAGGAGCTTCTGGGGATAATCCCATAACTGAAGAGAATGACTGCATTGGTGGCAATTCTATGCATTTTAAAAGAGTTGTCACCTGGGTGATTGTAGTGGTGGTGGGGTTCTATATCAAAATATTAGATAACTGATGCTAACCGTAGGCAGTGCAATTTTAGATAACTGGGGGGAGGGATGTGAAAGATCAAATCAAACCATTATATAACAGATGCTCCCCATGGGAACCTTTAGACTTTATCCATGTGCTTTCTTCCTAACCTTAGTCTTTTCTTTGGAAACCACTTGTATTTAAGACTATCTTGAAGATGAAAGCTGTTCCATGTCAGGATAGGGTTAGTCCTTGAACACTGCATTCCAAAACTCACCATTAAGAAGGAATTAAGCAGTCTCTGTTCATGACAGAGAAATATGATCTTCCATTCTGCAGCCTCTTTTCAAAGATGTTTATGTCCCAAATAGCTGTCTCCCTCTTGATGGAAAAAGCAGGCACACTATGCTCAGTGCAAAAGATTCATGTTCCCTAAACTCAGAATTCCCTTCCTATAACACACCCCACTAAGTGTGCCTGGTCTTCAGGTTTCCTTGTGAGAACTGGGATTTAAAGTGACCTAAGAAAATGACTATACTTTTGCTCCCGGTATTGCTATTAATAACAAATAATCCTTTGTCTACAGACCCAAGAGGCTTGTGTCTTCTACAGCTCTCATAAAGTTGTGGCATGCTTATTTGCTAGTTTGTGTTTGTGCCAGACATAAAATTCTCAGAGTCTTTACATTTTTTGTTACCTATAGGGTCAATCCCTAGGATGTGAATAGCACTGGAAAATTTGGTGTGTGTGTGTGTGTGTGTGTGTGTGTGTTTGTGTGTGTGTGTGTGTGTGCACATGTGCATGTGTATGCATCTGTGTGTGTCTGGTCACAATTTGTGTCACTTTAAATCAGTATATCAGCACCATCACAGAAGTCCAACCTCAGGCAATTCAGCTAATGAAAATACTTAAGGGCCAGTGGAAATGATTTGCTAACTGGGCAACTCTTAGCAATCAGTTCTGTTTATAAGGTCCCAAGATGATCCTGGGGATAAGAACTTCTTGCAGTATTTAGCTGGTTCCATGTATAGGGTAGAAAGGAGAGAGTTCCTTAAAGAGAGACATGGAGCTGGTACCTACGTAGGTCCCAGCTGAGGTCAGGGATACCCCACCTGGATAAAGCTGCTAGGCCAGTCACCAAGACCAGGACTTAAAGAACTACTGAGGAAGGTACTCCAAAGCTCCACGCAAAGTGTCTTGAACAGAAACCTACAGTAATCATCACAACATGAACACTGAACAATTACTGTGAAGATTAAAAGGCGACAGGCGTGAAAATAGCCAGGAAATTATGCTGCACGGGTATTTGATGGTTTTTTTTGTTGTTCTTTCCACTTCATTTTAAGTGCTGCTCTATAAGGAAAGGGAATAAAAATTGTGTAATTGTACCCATTATGTTATCACTAGTGTTCTGAATATCAATTCAGACTTTTCTGTTTCCTTGATGGCCCTGCCTCTCTATTTGAGTGTTTTGGCTGTGTTGAAGTCTCTGATCAATTTCAAGCTTACTATTCTGGGGAAAAAGGAAGGACGATGGGACAGAGATGGGAGGTGGGGGTGCTTATGAGGGACTGTGTTCCTCTTCTCAATTGTGTTATGATTTTGGGCCGTCGGTGTACCCGAGTCTTTATGACCCGGAAGCCATGGAATTTGTTCTGGATCTTTTTGAATAAAAAAAATGATTAAAAAAATGGAAAGGAGAACAGATCATTTTTTTATTGCTATTTTGAGTACACAGAATGGGATGTGATTTCTGTATTTGTTTGTGTACAATTGAGGAAATGTCAAGGATGTTCTCTGCTGGCATCTCAAGATTCAAATTCTCTCTGAAGTCTGCAGCATTCACATTCCTATACCCAGTGCTTGGGTGCTACGGGAACTCACAGCACTATTGTGAGACAAGAGCTTCCTGGTCATTGTGCCCTGGCAGCTTTCTACCTCTTTTCCATCCTTTTTCATAGTACGCTAACATGTTTGGGGATAGAGCATGAGAAAAACTAACTCACGGCAGTGATTTGTGCATTCTGTCTTCAAAACTCAGTGGCCAGAGGTTACAGCCCTTTAGTGGCATAACTGCCACAGAATTTGAAAGCAAATCAGACCTACTCTATGTGTTTAGTGATGTCATCCATTCTTCTTTTAGAGTAGATGTGGAGTTCAAATCTGCCTGACAACAGGTTGGCCTTCCTAAGGGTGTTCTCAAAGTGAGAAGACTTAAAATTTTATTTCAATCATTCAAATTAAAGCATCCCTCTCATTTAACAAAGTTGTTTCAAGAGAAGGGAAAAAAAATATATTTGTTGAGCACTGCTTATGTTCTGGAGCCTTTTTTTTTTTGCTAAGCTTATTCATTTATATGATCTCATTTGAATAACAACAACCCTGTGGAGATAGGTTCTTTAAATGTGAAACTTGAAACTCGGAGCAGGGAAATAATTTTCCCAGAGTGAGAGATGGTATCATTCAGGCACAGTTCCAAAGCTTTCCTTGTTCTTTAAAAACAAGTCATAACCACTGACAGAAGAATGTAGTTTAATTAAAATAGAGAATGAGAGAGTTTAATCAAATGGCTAGACAATAGGTTGGCCTTGGAATAAGTGACATCAAAACAGAAGGAGGAAAACAATCTAAAAATCTAAGTCTATACAAATATTCTACAATAAATTGTAATAGGTAAAAATCCACTTAGCAAATTAAGTTTCAAAAATGGGAAACTACTAAGAATATTTGCAATATATAAGACAATAAATTGAATAATATGTATTACATATAAAAGTTACTTCAAGTTAATACAACATTTTTCATAGAAAAATCACATACAGTTCATGCAAGTGACTAATATTGAACAAATAAATACACGGGAAATCTCAAAAAAGCTTCTTACACCATAGTTTCTCTGTCTCTTATTCATCTGTCTCACACATACAACACACACACAGACACAGACACACACACACACACACACACACACACACACACACACACACCTCACTCACCTCTTGGTAGTAAAGTGTAAGAGACATTTGCTGTTGTATAGTCCACACAGAGATTTTAGGTAAATTGTTATAAATGTTTGGTTCAGCAATATGCTGCCTAAGAATTTATTCTAAGTTCTATAGGATATGTACTGAAATCTATGCACAAGCATATGTACTACAGAACTGCTCACCAGAATGAAAACCTTGACACAACCTAAATCTCTACAAATAGAAGATGGGTTAAACAAAATGCAGCATATCCTTAAAATGTTGCCCCTCAAAACATAGCCACTGATGAAGCAGAATATTCACTTTATACTATTTTAGTAAAGAGATTCCACTCAAAGAGGTATCACAGAGTCTTATACATGGTAGAAAAAATATGTAGAATAGCATGCACTGATAATGACTCATTACAATGGACTTATTTTAAGGCAACTTTAATTTCTCTGCTATCAGGACATGTGCTATATTCAGGGATGTATTGATTTCAATGAATGTATGTTAATATACTAATTTTTAACCAAGTATGTATCACTTTCAATTTTATAATGATGGACTCTGAGCATTATGAAATTTATAACAACTGTATTATATAATAACCTGATTTATATTTGTTCCATAGGGCTGAAAGGAAGTATTAGAAAAATAAATTCTAGGGATAGAATGGAGGAGAATAAGGCCCAAGACAGAAAAGAGACATCTAGATCTCTAGACATCTTCTAGACATTTCTAATTGGGAAATCCAAGGTTCTACATGTACACACTGATATACATTGTAATGTGATTTTGCAGCAAAGTATGCTTTGAGAAAGTGCAAATAGATAAGGCCAGAAAACAGAGAGAGAGATATCTATACTCCAAGTTTCAATAAGGCTAAAATGATAAAGCTGATAAATGTAACTGACCAGAAAGCTTAAATAAATAGCTTGCTTGAAAGATTCCAGAAAGAATCCCAGGTTAGTAAAGAACAGAGGAAATGAGGAGGAGCTGGGATGAGATTTTGAGAACAACCAGAGATTCATTTCCTACTTAGAAGTTATTAGGGGAAAACAGTATGTATAATGACCTTAGAATTCAACAAGATGCTTATCAGTGTCGTTTGGAGCATTTTGAAAGACTGAGAAGCCCGGAATTATTGAAAGCACAGCTGGATGTATTAATAGTTGGTTAGGCTACTGTAGCTAAAGAATATTCATCAATGGAAGTATACCAACCTAACTGCCTTTTCTCTTTTGACCTTAAATCCCAATGTGCTCCCCAAATTACCACCATAATTGTCTTCCTAAATCAAAGATCTGACCAAAGTCTATGTTTAATATCTTAGCAGGGCACCGAAGACCCATTAGCATCAGTTCCCTAACCAACATTTTCAACTTCAGTACCTACCTCAGAGTCACTGTAGGTCCCCTGTGCCCCTTGCTGAAACTGTTCCATGGCATGGATAAAATGGACAGCTGAGAGAGCAATGAGATACATACACTTCAAAAGACTCAAGATCTGAGGGATAAGAACAAACTGCTGCAAGCCAGGAACATGAAGGCAGCACTTCGTACACACCATACATACGTCAGCAAGGTCACTCTGGAAAAGATACATCATTCTTGGAAGACAGAATTCCATCATATGGCAGATGCTTCGGCAAAGTAGGGCTTTAAAAAAAAAACTATAGTGTACAGAGTATGTGGATATGTTACACTTGCTAAGTAGTAATAAAAATAACAGAGATTATCTTAAAAATCTGAAAACACAATACTACATGAAGAGGCTTTATGAACACTGTTTGGGACTTTTTAAATGTGAGTTTCATAATAGGCTACATGGTTAGCAAAGTGGCATTTAGGACCCTAATAATGCCAGTGCACTACAGTTCTACTCCAGCCACACCGACGCCTGGCCTATGTAGTGTCAGCAAAATATCCATCTAAAAAAGCCTTTGAGAAAAAATGTCCTTCTGTTCTAGTTAAAAACAATAGGCTCAGTGAGGCAGTTACTGTGGTCCTTTAACAGTTAACCCAAGTTTAGTTTCTTCTCAGCAAATGAAACTGGGCGTTTTGTAGATCATATGATGCTTTATGTTACAGTCTGAAAGGAGGGCTCTGGATGGCAAGTGGGAAAATAACCTTTTGCCAAAACACTTTGGGGCATGCCAAGATTGCAAACAGTGTGTCAAGACTTAATGGATGGCTTTGCATTAGGCAGCCTTAACTAATTCTGGCACATAATCTGGGGTCTTTTGGCTTGCAGGAAAGTAGTGCACCACCTTCTGCCATCTCACTTGGCTTCCTTCCCAACTCTAAACTTTCTCACTTCTCAGGAAGAAACTAACTAGAACAGAAGTACTCATAAAAACTCATCCTGAATCCAAAGACCAAAAGAATAAACAATATAGTGTATAGATAATGGCTCTGAAATGTTAAAGCATTAAATACAGGAAAGCTAAGATCTTTTTTCTATTAGCAGTATCATCATGATCACTACTAAGGGATCTGAGTCCCAAGGATTGAATTCCATTTCATGAACAATTTAAATGATGTCTGAAGAAGGCCCAGAGACTTATTAGTCAAGTTCTCTAGCTCCTCAAGGAGGAGTACAACCAGATCATCTGCTGCAGGGAAAAAGGACTCCAAAGCTTACTTTTTATCTAACTTTACTTCATGTCTCACTATTTTTTTTTTTTTTTTTGCAAAACCAGCGATTGAACTCAGGCCCTGGCCAGGGAAGTGCTTATTTTTGTCTCACTAATTAAGGCCAGTTTTTCAACATAAATGGAGGACAGCAAATCATTTTATGAACATTATAACTTCTAACAGTAACACCATCACCACCACCCCTAAAACCACTGACACCTCCTTTAAGGCCCCAATGTCATCTGTACAATGGGCTGCAGCAAGCACTGTGAAAGTATTTTCTCCTTAATCACTCTAACAATCCTAGAAGATTGTGGGTGTTCTTCTGATTTTATAAGTGGTGGCTTGAAGTTTGGAGGTATCAAGTACCTCATCGATAGTCATATTAAAACTAGAAAAGGGACTTGGATATCCAAGCTCCTGACTCAGAGTCCACATAAAACACAAAGCAGCATTAACAACAAACAGCAGATGAAAATAAAATGGCCATTAATTAGAACAAATAAACACTGTAAGTCTTCCATTAGTTTAAAAATGGAAAACTCATTAAATGATCAAGGTTCAAATGTCCATAGATGGGGAGGCTGAGGCAGGAGGATTGTTGTGAGTTCGAGACCAGCCTGAGCTACAAAGTGAGTTTAAGGCCAGCCTGAACTGCTTAGTGAGACCCTATCTCAAGAAGACAGAAAAAAAGTCCATAAAGTTAAAACTCTTCAGCCTAAAATCTAGACTTATACTTCTCTAACTCATATAACAATAGCTGAGATCACAGAGGAGGCCAAACATTCACAAGAAAAGCTCATGGTCAAGGTAAACTGCAAAAACAGTGGAGGGTTTGCAAAAGTGACTCCTCTGCATGGCAGGCTAGATTTGGAGGAGAAATCCAGTACAGCACTCATGATGCTTGAGAAGTTTTAATCAGCAGGAATTTGGGAAAGTCAACAAATTCTTTAAGACCAAGTCATAGAACAACTTCGCTTCAGGACCTACAGTGTGACCCTATCACTGAGTGGGGAGAAATCGGTCAAAAGATACAGTCACAGAGAGGGTGTGGGCTACACATAAATTCCCCCTGAGAAATTTAATCTCAGGCTGGGTGGGACCTTCTGTGGTGAGAACCTACATTGGATGTGTGCAGTTTTCAAAGGCAGCTTGATCTAGTCTAGTGGTCTGAGTAAAACCCCACTATCTTACTATACCATGCAAAGAGATCTGTTGTCCAACTGCTTTCCACATGGGAGGATTAAACCTTGGGTTTGATTATCACCAAAGCTTGGGGTATACAGACAAAGGGGCCTTGGAGCAGAGGAATATTTCAGAAGACTACAGACTAAATCTAGGTAGGCAGAGAGGACCATGACTTGCTGGATTCCAGGACTATGAATCTTAAAAATAAATCACTCATTCAGAAATACAAAGAACACATTTTCTTTTTTAAATTTATCTTTCTTCACTTTTCTTGAAAGTCTGAGCTATGTTCTTTTTTTATTTTAATTTTCCTCCCTTTTTCTTATTTTCTCCATTTTTTCTTTTCTAATTGTCTTGCTACTTTATCTAGTTTAATGTAAGTTCTTAAAGAGATTATTTACCTCCATTTTCTCTTTTCCTTCTCGTCTTTTACTGTATAAATTTTTGTTTTTTCATTGCTTAAATTTTCAAATTTTATTTCTTTCATTCTACCATCATCCCTTTCACTAGTATAATTAAGCATTATTCTTTGGACAGTTAATGCTATGTTAATACTGTTTTTTTCTTTTAGGGAAGGTCTACTAACTAAACAGATACTGAACTTAATCATTATAGATATTTTATATGAGACACTAATCAATGCTATGTTAATACTGTTTTTTTTCTTTTAGGGTGTTCAGGGTCTCACTTCTAGATCAGACTCATAGTGATTTTCCTGTTTCCAGTGTCCCAAGAACTGGGATTATAGGCATGCACCACCACAACCAGTCTCCATTGCTGTCTCCACATGCCCCAGGGGTGGGTCCGGCACAGCAGGCTCAGGCATTGAACCCCTGGTCCCTGTGCCTGCTTGCAGGTGCTTTAATCCACCAAGCTATTTGGCTGGCCCCTTTGCTACTACTATTAAACTCTTTTTTATTGTTAGTAGACTACAATTTATTGGATTTAGTACATAATTATTATATGGCAATTATTTGGTTTATCTTAGTACTTACACCATCATTATGTATTAGTTTTCTGTGGTTAGGAAAACTATTATTGGTTCTTATCACTATCCAATATGCTTTGAAACTGTCATTATTGCTGGTTTTCTTTCTATTTCCACTGGGAAATAGTTTTCATAACTAATTAGCTTTCTCTCTATGCCAATATCTGGGTTGCTTTTGTGCTATTACAATAATGTGGTCCATTCCTGGAACTCAGTGGTAGGATAATTACACTACATCTTCCCTCCCACATTAACAAAGGTAGTTAGTTCTTGGGACAAAGGCAAAGGTTATTTATATTTAGAAATACTCAAAGGATATTTCTTCAAAGAAGACATTAATTAAAGAGGTCTTGACTACCAACAGAATTTTCCCCATATAGTCAACTCACAAAGGTCACCACCCAAAAATAGGGACAGGAGAAGTCAAAACCACAAAGTAGATACAAAAACTCCCAACTCCCTTAAAGAGGATGAATGTGGTAGGTATTGACAGAGAGGAAATAAAAAACAAACATAGTGGAATTATTTGAATACTAAAAGAGGAAGAAAAGAACACTAAGTTGCTCACAAGCTTACAGAAAACATAAGTAAACAGATACTGAACTTAATCATCATAGATATTTTATATGAGACATTAATCAAAAGCTAGCTGAGCTAAATAAAATGATATATGATATAAATAACTAGTTCAGAAAAGAACTGAATCAAAGAAAAGGTACCAAATAGAAATCTAAGAGATTAAAAATTCCATTGAGATTATGGGCAGCAGAAGTGATCACTGTGAGCACACAGCGTTAGACCTAGAAGACAGAGCTGATGCTGGCGAACAATTATTCAGATGTACTTTTAAAACAAGAGGACATGGATATGTCTAAGACATTTGATATTCAGACAGATACTGATGTTAAGCTCAAATGCCTAAGTTATAGGGTAATAAGATCATTAAGCTTCTTTTCTGGAGGGTTAACAACTTAAGTTTATAGACCAAAAAATTAGAGAAAAAGAAGGGCTACAAGGATAGCCAATATTTTGACCCTAGCCCTTCAAGGTCAGTGAGGACTCAAGACATAAGCAAACCTGTACTGTAACATCCTGTAACTCAGTGGTATCCCAAATTTTCTGTTCAGTGAGATTATGGGGCCACAGAAGAAAGTGACTGATGATGTAGGGTGTGCCTAAGGAGAGTCACCTTGAGAGAAAACATTCCCTCAGGCTTTCACAGAGAACAAACCGGTCAAGCAATGGCCATACCTCATCACTGACAAAAGACCTACAAACTTCTGTAAATGAGTTTCAGGGTAAATCCTGAGGGATCTGACTGACTTTGTCAGACACAAAAGTTACATGTTTCGTTATACATGTCTTGCTTTATCTTGGTCTTAACCATCTAACAGAAAAGTATAAAAACAAGGTATAAAAAATAAAGACATATTAATATGTTGAGCTATAAAAGGCTCAAGTCAACAACTTCTGACATTGCCAGTTCTGTGGATAACCCACTTCTATTATGGACCACTGGACTACATTGGATCATTTTGCTGAATTCACGCACCTACAATATTTGAATGGCAATGGAACACCCATCTCTGACAAAAGTTAACAAAAAAGGGGGATATAAATGAAGGACCATTTTGTAGGGAAAAAATACATATATCTGTATATACAAAATAGAATAGATATAAAGCTACTTCCTCTTAGTTTAAGGAGAAAAAAGATTTATGCTAATAGCATTTAGACAGGATATCATGTCTGCAACTTGTACTCTGAATAACTACTACAAAGACAACAATATGTAATATATTGATTTTGTAACTGTCCTACTAACCTATTTTCAAACTGTCTCAATGCTACTTCTTTCTCAATAAAATTAATAAGAAAAACAAGAAAACATGGAAAAAAGGCAGGAGCTACTATATGTCACAAAGAAAAGTAATATAAGATTAACTAGAATGAGTAAAAATCAGAATGGAACACAAATAGAATTGCAAACTTGTTTATACAAATAACAAAAAATTTTGTAAGCATAGGGAAAGAATTTCATACACAAGTATGCAAGGTATATAGTGCCACAGATGGTTACATCCAGTAAAGAACTTCTCTATAAAACATAATAGTCAAAATTCTAGAAGTCAAACAGAATCTTAAAGATATTAGACAAAAGCAGAAATCACTTATAAAGTTATACCTATTAGAATTACAGCAGATTTCTCAACATAAATCTTAAAAGGCCAGAAGAGACAGACGTAGCACTAAAAGAAAACAATTTCCATCCAGACCAATATATCCTGCAAAACAGGAAGGAAGGAATGTGATCTTTCATGAAAACACATTAAGAAATTCATGACCACCAAATCAGATTCAAAAAAATTCAAGGATATTCTACAGACAATGTTAACAATACCAAAAAAAATCCATGAGAATGAATAAACACAGCAAGATGAGCAGATGACTAGAAAGAAAAACAATAAAGGAAACTAGCAATAGGATAATAATCTGATGACAGGAATAAATCAAGACCTTTCAGTAGTAACTCTTAATATGCATAATCTCAATCCACCAATCGAAACACTCATTGGCAGTGAGTCAAAAGACAAAACCTAGCAGCATGCTATATATAAGAAAGTTATTTAATCCAGAAAACATTCACAGACTAAAAATTAAATATGATTTATTCCAAGCAATGAGAACCCCAAAATAAGCAGAAATTCCTATCCTATTTTCCGATAAACTGGACTTCCCAGAAAAACTGGTTTGAAGAGGAAAAGAAATATACTACTACACATTGGGTAAGGAAACAATTTAATGGGAAGTGACAACAATTATAAACATATATGCACCAAACTTCAGAAAACAAACACTACTGGGCAGAGAAGTTCAAATAAACACAATTGTAGTGAAGTTCAATAGCACACTGTCAGAAACATCAACTAGACAAAAAGTCAACAAAAACATGAGTTTAACTGAATATTTGAACATATTAAAAGTTGTTTATGGAATTTCACTCAACAATAGCAGAATACATATTCTTGTCAGCAAGACATGAAATATTCTCCAAAACAGACCATGTACTAGCCCATAAAGTATGCAAAAGGATCAAAATTATCCCATTTATTCTCTGATCATAGTGTGAGAAAACTAGAAATCAATCACAGAAACTATGCAAACATGAAAATAAAGCAATATACTCCTGAAGAATCACAGAAGAAACCAAGGAAGAAATCAGATGTTATCTACAATCAAATGTCAATCCCATGTCAGACACAAAGAAAGCATTGTGAAGAGGAAATATTTAGCTTTGAATCTGCATATCCCAAAGCAGAAGGATTCTAAGTAATCTAATGATGCACCTCCAGGTCCTACAACAACAAAAACAATCTAAATCTAAAGGAAGCATTATGAAGGAAATGATAAACATCAGATATTAATGAAATAGAGAGGGAAAAAAAGAATCAGTGAATCAAAGAATTGGTTATTTATTTATTTACTTATTTGATATAGGCTGTCATTACGCAGATCAGACTCAGTGTGCTCCAGGTTCTGGGGCCGGCACAGCATGTGGTAGCAGGAATTTAACTCAGGTCTTTGTGCTTGCCAGGCAGGTGCTTAGACCGCTGAGCTATCTCCTGAGCCCAGAGTTGGTTCTTTAAAAGAATAAGATAAATAGGCAAATCCTTAGCTAATCATACAAAAAAGTAAAAAGATAACACTAAAATTAGAAATCAGAAATGAAAATGTTGAAATCACAACTGAAACTGGATTATTAACTACATTGACAATCTAAAAGCCAACTTAATGGAGAATCCTGAGAAAATGCATACATTTCTACATACATGTGAAGTACCAAAACTTAAGAAGATATAAACACCTTAAATAACCTAACCAATAAAACTGAACCATAGCAAGACATCTACCAACAAAGTAAGATTCATGCTCTGATAACTTCACCACTGAATTCTACAAGAACTTCAGGAAAGATGTAATGCCAGTATTTCCCAAAGTCTTTAATAAAATTGAAAGGAAAGAGTATCCTCAAGTTCATTCTTGAAAATTGGCATTACTAGAATTCCAAAATAAGACAAGGACCCAACTAAAAAGAGACCTATAGGCCAATCTTTTTAATGGTGACAGAAAAAAGTCCTCAAAAAATAATAGGAAACAGAATACAACGTATCATCAAAATGGTCAGGTAAGGTACATCCCAGGGACATGAGAATGGGTTAACATACACAAATCAACAAATGTAATACCTCACAGAAACAGAATCAAGGGGGATGGGGTAATCACATGAACAATTCAATAGATACAGAAATAGCCTTGACAAAATCTTACATCTATTCATGATAAAAACTCTTAACAGGAATGGAAGTAACTTATCTCAATTATTATAAAAGCCAAAATACAACAAAACTACTCCTGACACCATATTAAATGGGTAAATGCTGAAAGCTTTCTCTCTAAAATCAAAAGCAAGATAAGGATTTGCACTATCACTACTTCTGCTCCTTATAGTCCTTGAACTATTAGCCAGAGCAATCAGGCAAGAAAAACAAATAAAAGGGATTTGTACACAAGGGGAGAAATCAAATTATCATTTTCACACATGACACAACCCTTTACATAGAAGACTCAAAATACAGCACCAAAAGACTCTGGAAATTAGTAACAAATTCAGTAGTATATCAAGATACAAAATCAGCACACACACATCAATAGTATTTTTATACACCAATAAGGAACTCATAGAGAAAGAAATTAGGACAACAATGTGACTCACAATTGAATCATAAATCATTTCCTTTCAAGCAAGAAAATGAAAAATTCTTCTACAGTGAACATTACAATATTCTTAAAATTAAGATTGAAAGAGACATCAGACAAAGAAAGAATATCACCTATTTCTAAGTAGGGAGAAATGATATTGTCAAAGTGGCTGTGTTTCCAAACTGATACACGTTTGATAGTCCCCATCAAAATACAGACAGGATTCATTTTTCAAAAGGGAAGGAAAGGGACCAAGAGCTGGAAGGAGAGGGGAGAGGGATGAAGAAAGGATGAAGATGTGTTATATCCATGTGCCAACTGCCCAGGAGGAATGCATCTATTATGTGCTGTATATTCGTACTAATAAAAATGTAAGACTACATCTAAAAGATCCAACAGCCATGGAAGACCTGACAAAAGTCAAGGATTTCTAACTCAAAGACAAGATGACAATAGGCACTAGGATAGTCAGGTTGGGTAAGATTTTAAAATACATAAATGTAAAGGCATTTAAAAAGATGGACTTAATGTCTTCAATCAAATAGCTTTAAAGAGATTATTTTTTATCACCTGGGTGGGCCTGATCCAATCAGATCATTCACTGTCCTTAAGAGCAGGAATGTGGTTTCCCAAAGAAGAAATTCTGCCTGTGGAATGCAGTTTCAGCTCCCGGCCAGTAAATCTCAGAAATTAAGAACTGGTGCCATCTTTCTCCTTTCTTTTTATCCCTCACACTTCCTGTTCACTTATTTTTCTCACAACTACCACTCCTGTTATCTAAGCCTCTATTAGATCTTGTAAAATGTGCATAGTGTTCTAAGCCTCAGTTCCCCACTATGCATGTACCCCTTCTCAAACCCAGCTTTAACACCTCTGATTGCCGTAAAGGAAAAGCACACTTCTGACTATTGTTGTATACCCAAGCACTTTGGCAAAACATCAGAAAAACAGTAAACATAAAGTAAGTGTTAGTTGAATAACTTGAATATTTGCAACTGTGTACAGTAGGAGTCAGTCCTCCAGGGTATGAGGCACAGAATCTTCTTACTTGGGCAGAGTCTTTGGGGAATTTTTTTTTCTAATATCAAGTGAGACAGTCAAAGGAATTTTGCATTTCTTTTCGGTCAGAAGGTCTTAACTTCAAAGAGTGAGTGAACTCTACAAACTTTCTCAGAAAGTGCATTGTACTTATAAGTTTCTAAAACCCACCCATCTGCAGACTGCTCCTCCATAAAGTAATAACTCCTGGACAGAACCACATATTACAAGCTCAAACTTAATTTTAATTCTGCCCAGTTTGGGTCCCAGTTTCTCTTTCTTTTTTCAAAAAATTTTATTTGGTATAGGGTCTTTCTATGCAGCTCAGACTCATAGTGATCCTCCTGTCTCAGCCTCCCGAGTTCTGGGATTATAGGCGTGGGCCACCACACCTTGTTTTGAGGCTGGCATGGTACTTCTGGTGCTCTGGGACATGTATAGCATGTGGTACCAGGGATCAAACTCTGGTACTTGTGTTTTCCAGGCAGGGGCTTAGGCCTCAGGGCGATCTCCCCAGCCCTTAGTTTCCTTCTCTTTATCTGTACCTTCTCTTTGCTTTTCTTTCCTTTCCTTCCCTCCTCTGTAATATACATGTGCTCTAGTGAGACAGGCTAGCAGTGATGGTGAACCTTTTAGAGCTTTCAGTGATATCGAAGAGCCCGTTGTGGCACCTGTGCCATAGCCCAACACCAGTGGGGTACAGCGATCACTGAAAGGTGATTCAACCTATTAGAACATTTCGTTCTATAGAGACCAAGTATTTCCAAGGACACGGTTGGTCTGCTGTCAGTCACAACTGACCTCTGTGCATAGCAGGTGTGTGACAGAACAATGCTTTCTACTGAAATAGTTCAGTAAGCTCTGTGTTTGCCTTTCAAGTGAGCTGCAAAGATGGGGAAGTAGAAAAACCACAGGAAGATAACTTCAGTTTAGTTGCAAAGCAATTCATGGAACTGCTTAAAAGAAGCCCATACCTCCCAATGTCCAACCCAAACACTACTCTGAGACATGACCACCTGCCCAGTATCCACCAAGAAAAGTTTCTGTAGTAGACTTACCCAAGCCATTGTGTGAAGTCACACTGAAAATGAAATTCCACAGCTCAGAGAGGTAGAGATGAACAAATGGGAATACACTTGCCAGAATAGCAAAGACAAAGCTCAAGTGGAGCCAAAATGGACAACAGAGAGCCAGTAGGAAGAACTGCTAGCAGGTTCAGAAGGGCCAGGAATGTTTGTGAAGTAAAGACAAAGAGAAGGAGACTGAGAGCTACATCATATCTCAGGCCATTGTGTCTAGGCAGCAGGAGTCTGAAGTAAATGTTTTTACTTCCAAATCATTTTCATCAAGAATGCAAAAGTTCAGTAAGTAAAAAAAAAAATGTGATGTTTCAAAAGCTTCTGTCAGTCAATCAATCACGAAGCAATTGTCTATGAACCATTTCTTTAAGGTAGCTGTGCTAGGCACTACGCAGCCCAAATTGCTTATGAAAGCACGTGCCAGCGTCCCCTTTCTTTATGTGCTTAGCCAGAACTATGCCCACAGACATTTTTGTGCTAATTAAGAATTGTTTGTAGATACAGTGTCACGTATGTACCTTGTACAACAAAAAGCCACTACGAAAACTATGTGCAATGCATTAATTGTTGGACCTCCTATTAATTTGATTTGAAACTGTCTCATTGCTATTTGTTCTTCAATAAAATAAAATAAAAGAAGAAGTTTCATGAGGAATGAAAATACAACTACCTCACTATGCATGACAAAGCATTGTAGCAAGAACCAGGTAAACCAAGAACCATGTAAGAACTCACAGATCTCAATGCTTTCAAAAACTAAAATAGAAGACTTCCTTCCTTAACAATACAATTGCAAAGGAACTCCCAAGTACCATGTTCTGGAATCACTCTCAGGATGTGATCTGAACACACTTTCCTACTGTGCCAGATGTAGAAGTCTCTACATCTCTTGTTGGAATGTCACCATCCAGAGGTCAGAGGTGAGCTCTATTTGGTTCAGTCTCTTCAGAGCTGCCACAGGGTTGCACCTTACAGCATTCTCAGAGGATCACACTGACCATAGATAGGAGCTGGGATTTTTAGATGGCAGGGCGAAGATATGCTTTTCTCTGACCAGCATCCTGTCACCCTAGTGCCACCCAACCACAAGGTGAGGCTGCAGAAAAGTACAATTCAAGTACACTAGGAGATCCTGACATCTACTGTTGTCATCTTAGCAGTACCTACTAGGTTCTATTTAAATAAGTTCAAGCAGGAAGGTATAACTGAAACTTAAGTTTATTGAATTTTGCAAAGAATATATTTTCTCATTTCTAAAGTCATTTCAGGGCTTCTGCTCAACTCCTCAGGCCTTTTCAGGACACCTGACCTCAACAGGCTCCCTCTACTCATGCCCATATCAATCACACCCTGTTTCCTTGCTTCTCTTCATGTTACCTCTTTTCTGTTTGTTTCTCTTGTTAACGGACTTTGTCTATGTATATCTAAAAAGGAAGAGAATAAGTCTATTTGTATCAGTGTGTGGCACCTAGCAGGTACTCAGTAAATATTCATCCAATGTAATAAATAAAATAGTTTGGTTATTATTTCTCAAGCAATTTAAGAGTAGCATGATGTGATGTTCTAGAAGAAAAAAAAAAACCATTGTTTTGCTCACCTAATAATTTTGAGCAATGGCTAACATTATCTTCCCTAAGAAATACCGTAAAGACTGAGAATTCTTGAAAGAAGGACGCCATTGAATATTATTTAATTCAATGTGCCCTAAACCTATATGACAAAAGTTTGTTTGTTTTTAAAGAAATATCTAGGCTACAGGAGGGTTTAGTTGGAGTTGTACCAGTTGTCCTTTTTATCTGACATGTGATTGAAGCAGCACTAATAAGATGACCTGGGAAAAAGCATCAGTTTCCAGAGGTTAGAAGTAGAAACAGCTCACAAAACCCCATAGCTCTGTCCTGACGCCGGATGGGGCTGCACCGTAGTCCTGGTTAATATGAAGTAGCCCAGCATCTCTGAGACACCTCGCTGCGCAGGCTTCAGTTACTCTTCAGACAGACGTGTGTTACTCTGTTACACAGCTTCACCCACCAAGCTTTGTCTTGACTTTTCCCTGGTTGGTTCCAGCCTGGGATCCAGTGTACAAATTCAATACTGCATGTCTTGTGCATAACTGTTATAAAGGATTTTACTTTGTGTATATAAAGGATTTTACTTTGTGTATATAAAGGATTTTAATTTGTGTTATATATCTATATATAGATATAGATATAGATAGATACAGCTATATAGATATATTTAGTGTACATTCCTCTATAATGTAAAAAGTCTACCTGTGAACAGTGCAACCCAGTGTTACAACAACTACAAGGAGAAGAATGGCTACTGTTAAAAAATACCCAATAAAATCCTGTGGAATGTGTTCTAAAGGATACATTGTAGGAAACAGCTTTCAGTACTAAGACCTTGGGCCATCACTACAGGGAGGATGGCACACATTTTCGTGTATATATAGAGCCAGAGACAAGACTTTGTGATGACCTAAGAAAGGAACAGAAACTGTTCATTCTTCGTGACAACACAACCCTGGTCTGTGTGACTTCTCAACTCTTTCAATAGTTCCTCTCACTGTGTGGCATCACAATGCTCTCAAAGGCAAGCTGGCATCATTATTAGGTTTGCTTCAATCTTTTTATTTTCTAATATATTTGCTATAGGGTCTCACTACACAACTTGGACTCATAGCGATCCTTCCGTTTTCAGCCTCCCCAGTGCTGGGATTACAGGGTGTGTAGACTGTGACTCCTAGTCTCAGTGGCCAACTCAGTGTGCCTGGGGGCAGGGTTGGTGTGGCATGTGGGCCAGCATTTGAACCTGGGTCTCTGTGCTTACCTAAGCAGGTGCTCAGTCCACTGAGCTATCTTACTCTATATCCACAGGTAGAATCTGCTGGGCAAACAGTTTCAAATATGAATCTATCTTATTGATGTAGGGTTAAATTTAAGGTTGTGTATTTCTTTCATGTAAATTTAATTATTTATCAGTGCACTATTTTTTTCCTTCAAAAATACTCTGGTTTACAACACCATCTCCCAGAGTCTTTCTTGAAATAAGCTCTTCTCAATTGAGGCATCAGGATATGATTTTGAAGGGTAAGGCAAGTTATCTGTCACCCAGAACTGTTATAGTATTGTAGCTTATGACTCACTAAAAATCACTTTGTTCTGTTTGAACCTTACCCCTGCAACAACGCCACTCCAGCTCACCTGCACTCTAATAGATTTCCTAAATGTGAGACAAGGGGGCATGCTGGTTGACAGGCTATGTCTGTGGTATTCGCCCTAGTACTACTATTCCACTATTAGTGAGACAGGTTTTAATTTTTTCTTGCTGAGAATCAAAAAAGAAACAGATGAAAAAACACTAGAAAACCTGGTTGTGTACCCCACCTGCCACTTAGACCATGACAGAAAACAGCTGATACGCAAAGCGAGCCTGCTTAGTCTTTTTACAACATGCCTCAGGGCAGAGAAAAAATAATCACTTTTTAGATAGCTTTTCAAGATTCCAAGAACTACATACAGTAGGGTGAACTTAGGTGGCAATTTCACATATACAGGGGAGAGGCGGTGACTCTAAAGAGCTCAAAAAGCTGCCAGAGAACTGCATTAAATAAACAGTTCTAACTTAGCCAGAAAGCTACACGGAGCTGTTCTCTAAACAGAAAACACATAACTGTTGTACTCACACACATTTCAAACACTGTTGTTTGCTTTGTTACAGCCCGTGTTGAGGCACAAAGTGAAGGTCACCAAGTATAGTAAATCAAGCTTCCATTTTTAACAAACATTGAACAAATCATACCCCAAGTTCAGAGTCTCTGAGGAAGCGTGAACTAGATGAAACTTTCATGTCACCTCTAACTTCCGGCTAGGAATGGCTTGCATGCACTTTTTAGAAAACCCATTTTGATAACAGGCAGGAGTTGAAGGAAACTCCCCATTTATGGCATCTCCAAGGTGAAAATGAAAAATTTTGATAAAGCTCACAGCCTTGAGGAAAATTTCAAGTGGCTTATTGCCTTCATTCTCTCTTATTTCACCACACATTATCAGATAGAATTGAAGGACAGATTCTGACTTCTGCTCTATAGGCTAAATTCTATTCTCAGTGGAGAACACTGCTGGCAACACGAGTATTTTTTTCCCTATTTATCTGTGTAGCCCTGTTTCAATGGATTCAAGAGCTGCAAAGTGCAGAGGAGGCAAGAAATCTGCATATTGGCCAATAGGACATGTGGGAGTGAAAGATTTAGGCAAAGAGAAAAGTTACTCTCTGAATGCAGTGAGGCAAATTAGCTCCATTTTTCTGCAAAACAGTTTTTCCTTTTTTCCCCTCTTTCTTTTTGCAGGTTGAATAATGTTCAGCTAAGTCATGGTTCTTGGTTTTCAGTAGAACCCATGAGGTGCAATAAAGGGCCACAAGCCAGGGCATCTCTTACAAGACTTGGCCTTTCCTGATACATGTTCATCTTACAGCTAAGACTACTTTGAGGCTGGCCCCAATTCCAGAGTAGGGCCTCACAAAGCTGGTGATGTTAAGACCAAAAATAATGTCATTTAGTGTCTAGGGAGAGGTTAAAAAGAGGATTAGACGCAGGCAGGCAGGCAGGGTATATTAAACTAGCCCATGACTAACAGGGTGTGACAGAAAAGAGTTTTATTCTTTTCAACAAAACAATTCCCTAAGGCTGGGGCCATTACTCCACTGTGCCTTTATCACCTTGGAATTTTTATGGTTATTTCTGATGAATTCACATTTTTGTAAAGGCTTTTTTGAAATGATGCCAGTTTTCAATTTTTAATTAAAGTCGTAAATAATCTTAATTCTGCCTTAAAAGGTTTATTGTTTCTTTCTTTTTTTTTTTAATCATTGCTGCCAGGAAATATTTCAAATACCAAGACCTGATGTGAGTGAGCAATTAGAATCTCTCCAAGGTCCAGTAACAACATTGTACCATGTAAATATAACACACTGGTACATCAGTGCAAGACTTAGAAATTGACTGATCTCAGGTTTATTAGCAACTGCTTCTCTGGAGGGAGTGACATTTCCTCTTTATGTTGCATGAAGCAACTTGTATCACTTTAATTTCCACACCTTAATCCATCACAAATTCATAAAGGGTTTGAAAATAAAAAAGCTGCTTAAAATTCAGAAAGCAAAAATTGTAAACTCACTTCAAGTTGGTCACAAGAGTCAACCAGGTCAATTTTAGCCATTGGGAGGAAACACGGTAAAAGTCAAAATCTACATCATCTGAAAGATAAGCATCTCATTCTACATCACACAAATTTAAGAAAGACCTACTATGTTTGACACAAATTATAACACTACCTGACAGTATATCCTTGTGATCTGGACTTCGAAAGTTGTCGATAAATTGTCAATAATACTATGTTTTATTCTCAAGAACTGTTTCTCTTTTTTAATTAGTGCTTCAAAAATCCTTCGCACAATCAAAACTACTCTTCCTTTATACAGAGGAAGGAACAGCACATTTGAACAATAAAAAATCATTAACAATTTTGGAGAATATTCATTGTTTGGTTCTTGTATCTGTCGATGTAGGAAGCCTTACTAAATGGAACACTGTGTTGTTGCCGTTTATCTAGGTAGCGGATGAACAGCCTTTCATGTCCGTGACAATCGTTATGTTGTAAAAAGGTGCTCTCTAATTTTATTGATAAATTTGATACTGAAGGCAAAGCCTGACATGTGGGACAACTTGGAGCCACAGAATGGGCATACCTACAGTGAACACCCTTTCATCTAGGAAGGCTATTTCTTTAAACAAATATAATTTACCACTTCAAATATTTAATATACAGATAATGACAAAAACCATTAGTGACTGTTGAAAGTACTTAACAGTATACAACAAGGGTGTATTATTTTAAGAAGATTAAGCATTTCCTTCCAATTTTATATTATTACTTAGCAGCACTAAACCTTTGATTTTTGAAAATTCAAGAATATATCCATGTCAAATGATCATGAATATTGATTTATGTGGATTCAAATTACAAAGATTTGGATATATTTCTTAGAACAAATAAATAACTTTAAAAACTGTTTTTATAAGATTAGGTTGGTGCACAATTAAATATATCTGTTAAGTCCTTCCAGCTGAGTATTTTTGTAACTCACAAGGACAAAGTCAAGTTCTTTCTATAAGTGGGAAATTAGCTGGCATTGTGCTAACAATCTCAAGGGAGAAAAAGAGACAAGAGTATTTTCCACTATCCCTATAACCCATGAATGAAAACAATGAAAGACTTCTAATGAGAAGGCACAGTAAAATGAAAACTCTTGCCATGGGATTTCGATTGCTTCAAACAAGTTTGCATCTTAAATTGCCCTTACCTTCACTATAAAGATCCCTGTGGTGGACCAGGTATCCGTCCCCAAAACACTCAAAAAGCCAGGATAGCTTAACATGCTATCACGAAAAAAAAAAAAAAGAAAAAAAAAGATGCCTGCAGAGTCACAAATTTAAAAACTTAGTTATGAGGCAAAACCTTGAAAAGGAGTAACATTCCAAATTTGAGATATAATGACTTTTACACACTTTGAAAAATGCATTAATTCCACATTGATGTCAAAGTGACTTGAAATTCAATTCTTTTTTCAGATTTATGTACACAGAATCTATCAAGAAACCTTCTTAGGACCAGCTGGGCAGCGCAGCAAATTAAAGTGCCTGATTAGGCAGAAGCAGGGACTGGGATTTGTGCCAGCTCCCAGGGGGCGCTGGGACCTCAACTGAGACTGGGCATGGTGGCGCACCCCTGTAATCCCAGCACTTGGGAGGTTGAAAACAGGCGGATCACAAGTCTGGGCTGTGTAGTGAGGCCCTATAGACCCTGTACTAAATACATTAAAAAAAAAACTTCTGGTTCTCTGAGCTTAACATGAATGCTCTGTTCTTATCTGAGAGGTTCGCCTATCTTTTTCATGAAACTAAAATAATTTTAGCCAACTGATAGTTTATGAACTAGTATGTCTCTGCACAAAGGATTTTAGTGTTGTTTTTCTCAATTCAATTTTCTTACCTATTTAGACTTAAATTCCATAAAAGCCTTTTGTTACTTCCTGGTTTAAGTGACTTTCACTACCTTCCTTTGATTTCCACTTCTATACAAGTCTTGCCCAGAAATTCTTATCTGGCTTTATCTGGCTAATAGTGGGGCACCTACCATAGCCCCACTATTACTTCATGGAAGACTTCCCTCTGCAAACTGGCTAAAGCATGTTACACCTTAAGAACTAAAAGAGTTTCCAGTGGCCTGCAGAAACCCTAAATAATATACAGTCATTTAAAAGTGCTTTTTCTGGCTGGAAAATTCTCTTTTAAAATTACCTTTTTCCTTGCTTGTTGATCTTTGGAAGAATGCGCCTTCACATGCTTTCTTAGGGAACTTGGGTCTGTGTAGCGTTTGGTACATCCTGGAATTTGACAAGCGTAAGGTTTCTAAATAAGAAAGAAAAAAGAAAAACTAGCTGTGGTTAAATTATAAAAGTAACTGGGGAAGTTTCTACTCAGAAACTATCCAGAGCTCAAACTGTTACCAACTAACTAATGTAAGCTGCTAGGGCACACTCGTATTTTAATTAGAAGGCCCAGGAACTCCTAATCATGACAGTAAACTTTCAAGAAACAAAGAGCTGTCTGATCATTGATGATTTTTAAGAGATTGCTTTAGACTGCACCCTAACCACAAAACCTCTTGTGGAATTTTTAATAAGGAAATTATTAGCAAGCATCTTCAGTCATACTTACAGTTATGCTTCCCTGAGAACAATCTTTGGTACTGTCAGAAACTAGTAAACACATATTCTTTAAGGATTCAGGTAAAGAAGCTGTAGAAAAGTCCAGAAAAGACTGGGTATGTTTCAGAAGAAACCTGAGTCAGAAAGAGAGAGGGAGAGAATTAAGAAGGAGACATTAGCATCAAGTGAGTAAGAGATGGTAAGTTTCAAATAACAGACACAAGAAAAACTAGTAAAGAACTAGTTAGTATCATTAGCTGCAGAGGAGCCCAGTAATGAGCCTGAGTCAGGCGAGTAAGCACTTGTAAGTGTGATTAGGAACATGCATTTTGGCCAGCTCCCCATGATCCTGAGAGAGGTGAGGTAAGAAGTCTAAGGCCAAGTCTGGAATCCACTTCATTTTCATATCCCTGATGTTTTATACATAATGTTTAGAAACACCTCACATGCATAAAGATTTCAGCGTATCATCTACTTCTAATATAATGACAAAATTCCTACCAAGAGTTGTAAAAATCATAGCTATACAGTTGCAAGATCAGTCCCAACATTTTGCTTATTCCCACAACTGTGTGTGTGGGGGAATCCAAGGACTGTGTATGCAAGATATATTAATTGTCATGGATCTGCTTAGTAACTCAGCACTTTTATCAGGTGAGGTATAAGATCTGTGCCTCTGTGGTGGGAGACATGAAGAGAACTAAAACCTTATCTCCAAAACTGCAATCTTGGTCTAGAAAGCTGTACTACTGACCAAAAAGAAAAAAAAAATCAGATTTTCTTTCATTGTTTATGTTGTACTCTTGTTTCCATGTGCACGCTTGTCATTCTGTGGGGCAACCCACATGTGGGTTAGATTATTTTCCTTCTGGAAGCAATATCTCTGGTTCACTACTTTTTCTTTCCATTTTAATTCCAAGAACAAGGTAAAAATCATAAATATATAATTTAATTTGACATACCCAGTTTAATTCTAAGTTTGATACCTGATGTATCTGTTGACTGCCCGCTTGGCTAAGATCCCTCAGCATCACTCACCCTCCCAGGATATTCTAGGCTTTGCATCAGCATAAGAAAGTAGGGAATGAACAACAGAAGAGGGAGCTTTTTTTTTTTTTTTTAATGTATTTGGTACAGGGTCTCATGGTATGGTGGGCGGGATGAGGAATTGAACCCTGGTCCCTGTGCTAGCAAAAGCAGGCACTTAGTCTGCTGAGCTATCTCGCCGGTCCTGAAAAAGCTTCTTAATAACCTCAATTTTTACAAAATGGTGAGCTCATGACTGAAAAGTTGCTTGCCAATGAGCTTCCATTTAGTAAACAAAGATTTCTTTAGCCTGAATATCTTTTCCTAGTTTCTTACACTAGCCTTCTCTACACCGTCCCAGGTTCAGGGGAAATACTAGCCAAAGTCTGCAATTCAAGTGCCATCATAAGCTCGTAAGCTCATGTTCTGAGCACGAGAGGATACGTTTCATGTAAAAGGGCTTTATGAATATTAACATGCCACAGAAATGGGTGCCTGTATGATTTAGGCTGGTTATGCCATTGGTATTTAATTTTGAGATCTTCTTGGAGAAAGTTTAAATATTCAACTCCCCGCCCCCCCAAGGAGCCTTGACTGTGTTTTCACTGTCTGCCACCCCGGGAACAGGATGCCGACCCAGCGATGTCAGGGACTGGCGTAAGCAGTAATCAGTCCTGGTCATTTTATCTCCAATTACTTACACTGTAAACAGAATTTTGTACTTCACTAAACTACATATTTCATTGTTTTCTATCTGTACTGATAATTACTTTCCTTGTTTACACACTAAAATATTAACAGAGAAATGAATTAATAAAAAATTTCATGGTTAGAATTAAGAACTAAGTAATCTTTATGGGAAAAATCATTCTCTTAGGTGTAAAGAATCCACTTATTTGAAGAAAGATACCTTATCCGAAATTCTGACAGCATTTGTATAAGGAATGATTAATGAAATGGAACAGAACCCTAAATGTAAACTATAAATTTTTAAAGAAACTATAGTTTGCTTCTTAAAACAAGTGTTTAACTTCACTAGTTTAAAAGTTCAAACAGCTTGTTTGGAACTTCAGGTGAAAAAATGAGTTTTAACAGATTAAATAGAAAATTTATTTTTTAAGAAAATATAGCTGTGATGAATTGACATGAAATCTTGACCTTACTATCTTAGGTGGCTTTTCTCAAAAGCTTTTAAAGGGACACATAAGTTTTAAATTCTGAAATTATTTTTTAAAATATTTCTTATTTGAATAGTAAAAATTAGCACCAGGTAAAGGGTCCTACAGAGCTACAACACTTAACTGTACAACAGTTACCTTCAAGCTACAGGTAACTGGCTAGAGTATAAGTAATTCCTCAGACAGTTTTGTTTCACGAATGTTCATTCTTCCATGATAAAATTTAATGGCAATTTGGAAAATTTATTGGATCCAAGCAAGACCACTTTAGACAAACTGGGATATTTAAATAACAAAATGAGATATTTATGCATAATATATTCTTTTATCATTTTTCTACATTAAGAACTCCCCACATTTATTCATTTGATATTCTATTCTACTGGGTCTAAAAAATTAGTGATTTCAATTCAGCAGGAGTTGAAGGAGCCATTCTGTATCCACAGTATTCTAACTATATTTCACATATTTACAAGGCAAACCATCACATTAATGTATATTAGAGATAATTCTGTTTAGAAAGCTTATGTGACATATAGCTAAAACGACTTGTATCAACGTGACTAATAGAGACTAATATAAAATTTAATAAATATGTCAACTATAACATCAGCAGAATCTTAAATATGTATGAGAAGGTGTGTAGAAATAACAGTATCTTTTCAAAATTCAAACTCTAGTGTAGTTTAATAATAGACATCAGAATGCTAATGCTGAGAACGTACTGTCATGAATACATTATTTGCAAGAATATGAGACTTGCAAGAGATCTGTGATGTCTATAATACACTTCTCCCAATGGTTTTGTTCAGTGAAATGAAATTGCATAGGTCCAATTGGCCTCATGTAGGAAAATGGCATCAAAGCCTGAGAAACGCAAAGAAAGCCGATTACTATAATAGGAACAATAAAAGACAGGAGTTAAACAGAAAAGCCATTTGTGAATGATCAAAACGTGGCTGCATTAAAGGATTCACGTGAAGGGTGTTATAATAAAAATCAACTGTTCTCATAGGGTTGGTATCCAGGAATATGTGGCTCTTAACACCAAAAAGTCATGAAGAAACCGAGCCCTTGAGACATGCCTGTTGTTTCTTTCTCAAGTGCCTGAAGGTGAAACTATCAGGTGTTTCTAAAGAAAAAGGCCGATGCACTTTCAAAAACTGTCAGCTGCCATATTCTTACATGAAGAAGAAAGGAACCCAGGTCAACAGCCAAGGAAACAAACAAGAAAATACATCTCATATTTCTAGCATACACTGATATTTTGATATAACTTGACAGTGAGTTAATTATTTTAATAGTTTTATGGGTGACTGTTTGCATTAAAATCTGCTATAGGACATCTTCTACATACCTTATGTTTTATATACACAAGTAACCAAATAACCTTCTGTGCTACAAGTTCTAAATAGTTTTTAGGATAAACTGTGATATAAAATTGAAACAGCCACACAGGGCCCCTGGGAGCACTTTATCAGTTCCTTGTGCTGCCCTGGGGGCTGCCCCTAGAACCTCTAGGTCACAAAGCAAATACTTGTACTGCCCCACTATCGTGTCGGAGGGGCACCCCTGTACGCTGGGTTTTGCTGCTAGGCGGAGAGCTGCCACCATTCTTACAGTGTCCAGATGTGTCCTCTGGTGCTTGGCACGGTCGCTGGAGTTGCTGAACGCCTTCTGGCAGCCCGGATGCTGGCACAGGTACGGCTTCTCGCCTGTGTGGCTTCGCAGATGAATCTTGAGATTCTCAAGCCTGGAAAAGGCCTTCTTGCAACCTTCAAACTGCAAAAGAAAAACAATCTTTGGTTGTTGAGAAGGACCTTCAGTGATCTGGGAGTGAGTAGGGGGCAAACTCTTCACTTCATACTTAGCTTTAAACAATAAATTAAAGTGAAATCCAAACAGGACCAAGTATTACTGCTAAAATTATCCATGTGCTTATGTGAACTGCATTTTTCCACTGAATATATATGCCTCTTTCTATACTAGATTTGGGTCCCAAACTGATTTCTGTGATCACTTATGTTAGAGAAAATTCACAGTGAGCCATCTGGCTCAGTTAATAAAAATACAGTAATGTGTGTCTTAAAGAGTTATTAAAAAATTAACACACTTTTCCATTTCCAAATTGGTCTAAACTGAAGAAATCAGGAAGGAAGAAACTTTTTTGACAAGTAATAAGCTAATATAAAAATGAGAGTGATGTATGAGAAAAAAGAATTAAAGTCTAGGGTGAAAAAGACTCATGTCCATTAGATTGATATGATTAGAACTTCCTTAGCTGTACTGGAAACTGAACTATACCAACCAGTGTTTTTCAATTTCCCAAAATGCCATCACATTAACATGTAGAATAATTCTATGAGCATGCTTTAAAAGGAACTAAAAAACAGATAATTCATTTAATGATAAATTATTTTCCCAAAAGCTTAACTTTTATTTTCAATGTTTTTACAGAATTAATGAAAAGAATTAAAAATCAAAATTTGATATTATAGTAAATGTGTCTTTGTTTTGTCAATATTTATTGACAGTAACATTTACTAAATATTTTCCGTTGTCAAAGTACCAGCTACTTCATAGGATCAAAGTGGTTCTAATCCTTAAGTGACAATATATATAGTAAGGAAAATGTTACTAGGAAAAGCATCTAAACAAAGAAAGCATTTCAGTTAAAGATTTATCACTGATCACTCCCTTTTGCTAAACCCAAGAATATCTGTGTGACTTTGACAGCTCTAATTTTGAGTCACCACTAGAAGGGAAAGCTAGAAAGAAGAATAAACCTATCAGAATAAGGTATAACATAATTAAAGCATCAAGAAACCCCAATTTTTCAAGAGGGCCATAAAGACAGGAGTGATAAAGCAAAGAATACAAGTAATAAAGGTCCGATGAAGGAGGTTCTGATTTAAAATTAGCAAGCATCCCATGGCTTCGCTGCGAAGGTGTGATGAACTTTATTGGTTCTTTTAGTTATTTTTTTTAATTTTCATTTTATTTTATTGAAGAACAAATAGCAATTAGTTTCAAAACAACTTAGTAGGACAGTTTTTAATACATTGCACATTGTTTTCATAGTGGCTTTTTGTTGTACAAGGTGCATACATGATACTCTATCTACAAACACTATTAGAGCAGATGCCTCTAATCAATGATTTAAGAGAATGTAGCTGTATACCTATCAGTTCTTTTAGTTATTACAATAGATGGTGCAACCCACTTTGCATAAAGGATGATCTAGAGCGGGCCAAGTTTGGTGACTGGAATATTCATCTTCAAGTAAAGAATGAGCTAAATAGAATAATCAAACATGTCATAACTCCATCTATTTAAGTTGCTCAGATTTTGCATGCTGGAGTATTTTAAGAAATTTATGAAAGTTGCACTTATTTTTGATTGAGAGTTATACATGTTTCACAGACATATGTTGGTTTATTTCAATTTTGATATTTTGCTTAAAATAATTTTGGTGTTTTCCTGATTTATATTTCACATAAAAATAAATTTAGCCTGAATGGAAAATGAATGCTGATGAAGCCAAGTACTTTTTTCAGCAGCAAAGGGCATATAATGCCATGTCGCTAGAGGAAAAGGCTTATTTCTATAGGGTTTCAAGTGTTTCTGAAGTCTAGGGATAAAATGGCTTAAAATTAACTCCAAATTCATAGCTAAGCTGGCTCTGCTGACCAAACCTCTGTTTTTAAGGTTTCTTTTGAATGACAACTCAGAGCAAACTCCTGGAGCTCAGTTTATTTTACTTGGAATCACCTGGTGGACCACACTTAACCCCAAAATGAGCCTGTGGTTTTGGATACACTAAGCCTGTAGCCTGATTCCTAGCAAGGTTCTTTTGTAGAGTGGATTTCATTCTGGGGCCAGCTCCAGGGGTGCATATACAGAGCTTGTTAGGCCCAGTATCCTCTCCACCCTACAGTCTCCTCAGAGAAAAAGCTGCATTATTTTGGCACCAGGATGGGAGTGGAGAACAACTTTAGAACAGATTAATAAGGTTCCTGCGAGTATCAGATAAAGCACAACCTTTAGCTTTGCAGTAGAGGGATTAGATGTGTGCTAGACTAATTCGTACTGTCCACATGATCAGATATAAACTCTGTGTACGCTAGCATTTCCCAAGTCTTCCCAGTTAAATGTTCACTTAAACGTTCAATTAAAATTCAAGGAGTTGCTGTTCTGACTTTTAACAGAAGAAAAACCCCAAATCTCACTGCAATTCAAGCAAATCAATGAAAATGAGTAACATCTCAGAATATCCTGACCAATTTTAAGACAGCAAAGGTACAAGAAACTATGAATAGCCAAGGTAAAAATGAAAACAAAATCATCCTCTGTAGATAGGAAAAAAATCCAGCTGATATAACATGTTTCCTCTGTAACTTGAAAGTTGAGAAGTTGACACAGTAGCATCACAATGCTTTCAATGTTAAGGGGGAACATTAAGAGTAAACAGCTTGATCTCACTGAGTTGAACAAATACATGCAGAAGAAAGGCATTTTCACATATGCAGGGGTTCACAGCATATACTACCTATTTTTGTTGATGAAATTAACCCAAGAAACTATGACCCCAAGACCAGTGAAATTGGGCACTGAAGGACTGATAGACAGATGGCTAGGTGGGAGGCCTAACACCCCATATATCACAAACACTTAAATAAATACATGACGTCAAAGATTGTGCAAGGAAAAGGAGGTGCTGGTTGCTCCTCTAGTGATCTCTGGATGAAACTTGAAAACAAGTAATTTTATAATCAATCATTATTCACTAGGGAACTACTTCGGTAATTTAGTACAATAATTTCCTCTCTCTGAGCCAGTTTTGATTCCTTGACATTTTACTTAAGAGTTTTTATTCTTTAAACATTCTTAGTTATTTTTAAAACAAAGTAATAGGCAGGTTTACAAAAGAGTGTTAGAAGATACACCAAAACTGGATTCTTTGGGTGTTTGGGCAATTGATGCTTTTATCTTCTTTCAGTAATTACAATATTTTATAATTTTACAGGGCAAGATCCATCTTGAAAGGTAATTTGTCAACTCCAACCAAATCCCACACCACTGAGCAACGGCTGTGTCTCAGGTCCTCTTCTTCCTGGACTGGTTGTGGAGCTATGAATCCAAAGCCCAGGGACTAGATCACCAGGATGTCCAAGATTTACAGATCATGTACTGGTACATAAGAGAAAACACACAATCAAACCTTAGCATCAACAGGGAAGTTGAAAGTTGGAAACACAGGATGCGAAAGAGAGGCAAATGGCAGTAATGTCAGGAGAGTGGTGGGAAAGCGAGCTGGTGCCCATCAACCATTTATTCCACACTAAACTTCCTGGTATATGTTTTCATCAGGGTTAGTAATTTATCTAAATAGCACTCTTTATCATCTCACAAATACTGAACAAGTCCCACAGGAAAAATAAGTAAGATGCAAAGCTGATTCATAAGAAAATAGAAACCACAGTCAGTGTATATGAATGGTCAGGCTCAACAATGAAGAATCTCGGACAATGACCCTCAGGGACACTAGTTTGGAGGCAGCACTGGCATCATCTGTCACAAGTGCAAAATCTCTGACTTCCTCTCTGTGCACGAGGCCCCTCTATCTCCAGTGTGAGCAAGTCAGTTAGAAAACGCCACTCAGCCTGACCTCAGTGCCCATTTTCTCACCATCTTCTGACAGAAGGAAAGCCTTTTGCAGAATCCCTTATTTTCTCATTTGGACACGAGTCATGTGGACTAACACAGCAGCAGCTATCCTAGGACTGAGAGGCATATTCCAGGGTAGGGCAAAGTTATCTTCATTCATACAGTAAATGAAACAAAAATCCAAGAATACCAATCCTTTCCTAGAAATTCTTTACACTCCTGACTTGCAAAGTGCTACCAGGCAGATGTCTGCTTTGAAAATAGGCATGCCCACAAGTTCCCTCAGAGCTCCCTGACCTATAAGACACCCCACATTTCCACGGTCCCTTACAACCTTCTGTTGAGAAACAGCACTGAAGGAGAGCCATTTGCACATTGCAGTGGAATTACAGACACATGTAAGAATAGTGCATGAAATTGCAAGTGACAGAACTTTCAATCTCATGGGTTTTGAAAAAATACTGCACTGCAGGAAGCCTTACTTTGAGCAATATCTCTTTAACTGGGGGCTCATTTTAGGTAACAAACTTTAATTATAAATTTTCAATAGCCTCAAATCTAAAGAATTTCAGCTTGCACCACTTTGCTAATTTAGAAAATTATTTCGTATTTAAAGAATCACACTGGACTGTAATCATCATCTCTATATATTAGTTTGATTAGGGATTGTTGACATTAAGTAACATTAAGATAACCTTTGAAATATCACTTTGTCTTCTTATTAGGAGCTTTTGTGTAAGGTTCTAAAAATGAAAGCCTCATTAGACACAATTAAAATGGGATTTATTCCATATGTGTAACCAATAATCAAGAGCATATTACTTCCTTTCCCTAATCAGCTACTTAAGAGTGGTGTGAAGTTTGTATTCAATGCAGTAATAACAGCAAACCTTCTTGATCAGGCTTCTTTACCATTGCTAATGTCAACAAAACCCAAACAGAAAGGAGTCTATGATGCTGGACACGCATTTTAAAAAATATACATTTGATTTCAATTAAGGCTCAGTGTTTATGAGCCTTAGAGGTATATACGCTTTGACAATCTCATCAGTCAAGACCAATTAATCTCATTAGCAATGGCTGCCACCACGACGTGCAGCAGGAACTGCCTGATGAATTACAGTATATGCTATTTATATCTCCACATACAGCCCAAATACAACAGAGATGAAAGAGACTGATAGGAAGGTCAGCAAGTATTTCTAATGCCCAGGATACAGTCAAGGTGACTTCCATAGTAAGTCCAAGAGTTTGAGCCTACTTGAATCAAGTGCATGCCTTCAAAAGATGGGAATAACAGATTCCTTCTGCAACTCGGAAGGAGATGTCCAAAGAGATAGCCAAGAGTCAGTTTACACACCTCAGAAGACATGAGAAACCTGATTCTATACTGAGCTGGCACTCAGTTCTGGATGTTTCCTTCCGGAACAGTGCTTCCCAGGTCTATGTGCATAGGAATTATCTGGGGGTCTTGTGGAAACATATTCTACATCTATAGGTGAGGCCTATGAATGTGCATCTCACACATGGTGGTGTCGATGATGGCTGAATGCTAGAAATAAAAATAAGGTTCTTGGAGTCATCAGGAACTCTCATGTTGAATAGCATTTAGGAAAGAAGAAATAAATTAGCAAAATAGCTCAAGAAAGGATAAAGAAAGGGCCTAAGTTTGATGACCTACAGAGTGGCAGCTTTGTCCTTAGAGCACTGGGCAGTATGATCTAATTTTTAAATTCAGTTTGAGAAAATTCAGAAAAAAGAAAGCAGAAGAAAAATCACTTTTAAAAAGGACAAAGACTCAGAAAAAAAGAGGCTTCAGGGACACATGGGGTCACCTGATTCCACTCCTCTTTCAGTTGACTTGCAATTGGACACAGGACTTGCCTGCCTTGTGCCTCTCTGGTTTCTGCTTCCCGGATTTGTAATTAGTACTGGCTGCTCCAGAAAACCTTAACACGTTGGTTTGCAGAGAATGTTACATAAAGGGAAAAAAGAAAATATTCAAATGTTTTAAGGCTTTTGAAACATGTCAAGTACGTGACACTTTTTAAAAGCCTCCATCACACCAAGTAACACTGAATTCTTTCTGCTCTTTGTTGCATTCAGACCAACATCTGTACTACAAGGACAGAGAACATATTCTCAGGTAAATCATTCCCTTGTCTATAAAACAACACTGTACCCAGGGGCTTCTGTTTCCTTATGGTCGTTAAAAAGTAATAACTAATATTTTAGCATTTCCAAGACTCGATGAAGTCTAACAGTGACCTCACTGGAAATTACTTAAAGTTGTGGTAGATAGTTCACCCATGGTTAATTTCAGAGTTTATTAACTTCAAAGAAATCAGTGTAACTGAAACTGAGTTTCCAAGTGTACCAAGTATCTAAATAGATTTACACTGTCATTCTTTATATCCCTTAAAACTTGACTGTTGCCTCTGAAGGGTAGAGAAGACCATGGTACTTTGCTCTCAATGAATCAGTTCACTTAGGTGCGTGCCACTCATCTTGTATTCTGAAGTCCTCATTTATCCAAGCTTTCTGGAATTTTTTTCTGGAATTAATATAAAACCCTATCTTTAATGACCTTCTAAACTGAAATGGATTCCAGTCCATTTTTTCATGTTATGCTGGTATACTAAATGAAACAATTAACTTGATCATGACTTCAACTTCCTGGCTTAGTGCATTTCTTGTCTTTTTATTACATCTGTATAAAACAAAGGTCAAGTAACTGGGCAGGTATGTGCGTGTTTCTAATAGGTTTATTTGCTTTAACATTTGGAGTCATGTATAGCGCTTGATCTTAAAGGGAACTCTAAGCAAGGTGGCAAAACAAGTAACAGTTCAATCTAAAAGTAAAAAGGGAAGATGTATTTTCAGAGAGCCACACATGGAGAGAAACAAGTCATTCCTGGACCAGTAATTGAAGAGTTCAATTTAGTAATTGAACTAAAATTTTATAAAAATTATCAAGTGTCTGGTTTGTAACAACTGAAAGGACCTGGGGACAAATGGAACATCATCCTAGGCATGATAGTCCCAACTGGAAAAAGAATTCTCCAGAGTGTAACACTGATGTTTAAAACACATGACCCTTTCCAGCTATTTAACAAATGTATGGCATCACATATTATTCGTGTTATATAAATGTAATTCTAAAAATCAACAATCTCAAGCAAATGATTATTTCTCCTCAGAGGGTAAACAATGAAAAATTGGTTGTCAAGGGGTTGTGGGAACACAACATTAAGTTTGTGTTGTTGCTTATTAGCATCGATTTCATCCAATCTGTGAATATAAATCCACTAGGCATGCATATTTCAGGGTTTTTAATTTTTTTTACAAATTACAATTAATGTACTTTGATTATATGCCAGTAAAGCAAATATATCTTATGGCTATCTAGTTATGCATAAATATTACTGAAAGCAATTAAATTATTTAGTTTCCTGTGTACCTGTATTCCTCACCACTACACAGCCAAGTATAATTCCAACCTCCAGTACCTGTAGGTTTTGCTGGATATATATACTGCCAGGCTACAGGAAATCAGTGCTAACAAACAACTACAAAATTAATTTTTGTGTTTTAACGACATGCAGATGAGTTTTTCATTATTTACCATCTCACAAACATATCATTTGTTTAATGCTGGAGGATCCTGTAGAGGTTAGGGAAATGCGGACACCTTGGATTTGT
>PVKA01017593.1:0-45467 GCA_004027165.1 Ctenomys sociabilis
TGTGTGTGTGTGTGTGTGTGTGTGTGTGTGTGTGTGTGTGTATGTGTGTGTGTGTAATGACTAAAGACTACCACAGCTTAACCCATTCCTAGGGAAGCTGTTGAGCTGCAGTCTGAGTGTCACTGTCAGGCAGTGGTGTTGGACACCTTTTCCCTGTTGCTGGGGACCTCAACATGAAAAGTGAGAGCAAAAAGAACAATTTAACATAGCTCATATATTTCCCTATGAAGAAAAAAAAAGGTGAAGGAGAAACTATTAGATCTTAGCTGCGACTCATCTTTGTATGAGAAAAGATGAATTTTTATGAACTATCTGAAATTAGAATGGTGGGAAAGGAACTATAGGCAACAAAATGCAGATTAACGGGGAAGCAAGTTGCCTGAGGACTAGATGCCCTGAAAATATTAATGTCCATCAGACATGTCTGCATAGTTCCATGTACCAGTAAGGAATTAGAAAATCAAGAATGTCAGTTTAGCCAAAGGTTTTGTTGATTTGTGTTTGGGTAATAATTACTCTTAGGAGACGTCATCTAGCACGTGCACGCGGCCCTCTGTGTGTGTGTGTGTAGTAACCTGTGATTTAGCACTGCTATTACTCATTAGGAGAGGCACTCAGGTTCGCATTTGTAGATGTCACACTCTAGTTAGCTTTTAACCTCAGGAGACAAACTTGATTGTGATTGGAAGTCTCTTTTCAACCCTACAATAACTATTAATTTGCTTCTCTGGAGTAGTTAATAGTAGTTGACTAAATAAAGAGATTGAGAGCTGTTTGACCACAGAAGAACCCAGCCTTCAAATGGCATAAATGTTAAAGTACACCTTAAAGAGTCTTTGAAGAGTGTATTGAAGTCTGTACTGACTGTGTGCAGTTGCGCTGTTGCACATCCATAAATGCATCAGGAGACATAAGATAGAGTACTTGGCATTTTTTTTTAATTTTTTTTTATTTTAGGTAAGAGTCTACAGGGTGTTCAGGGTCTCCCTATTAGATCAGACTCATAGCGATACACCTGTTTACAGCCTCCCAGGAGCTGGGATTATAGGTGCGCACCACCATGCCCAGTCTCCTCAGTGTAATTAAATCAGTATCTTTCCAACATAACACTTTAATGGCTGAATCTAGATTTCTTTCATGAAGAAAGAAATGAGATGACAGTGGTTATAAGATCTGCTAAAATTGTGCATTATGATGATATCTTTTTACAGTGGTCTCTAGAAGGTTTTTGAATTGAAAACAGAGTAGGTTTCTCTGTCATGTGAGATTACCAGTGAGGACAGAATCTGGAGGATGAGCTATTCAGGGTGAATTTTGTGATCATCCTTGGACCTCCTCTACTCATTCTGTTCTGTGGTGAAAGCTGTCTTAGACTTTGCTGTTAGAACAGGCATCAAGGGCTGGAGGTGTAGCTCTGTGGTAGAGCACGTGTGTAGGGTATGTAAGGCCCGGGGTTCTATTCTCAGCACCAAAATGCACACATTCCTAAAAATTTTAGACCACTGTAATATTTGTTGAGTTACCTTTCACTGAAGCTAATGCTGATTTCTTTCTTTCTTTCTTTCTTTCTTTCTTTCTTTCTTTCTTTCTTTCTTTCTTTCTTTCTTTCTTCCTTTCTTTCCTTCTTTCTTTCCTTCCTTCCTTCCTTCCTTCCTTCCTTCCTTCCTTCCTTCCTTCCTTCCTTCCTTCCTTTTTGTATTTTAGGGAAGGGTCTACAGGGTGTTCAGGGTTTCAATACTAGATCGGATCCACCTGTTTACAGCCTCCCAAGAGTTGGGATTACAGGCGTACGCCACCACACCCAGTCTCAACTGCTGCTAATTTCTGCTGATCTTGTTGGCACTCCCACATTCATTTCCAAAGCTCTTGTTGAGAAATAGATTGATTTGGTTGGATGATTCCATTTACAGTGTAGGCCCCTTCTGGATATGGGGACAGCAGGGAGAGAATCTGATCCACCTGGGTCCCTGGGTGGGAAGTGGCTCTTAGTATATTATTTCTGGAATTGGAAAGAATGCTAGGCTCCCTTCCCTTACTAGTTTGTTTGTGTCCAGTGGACTGTGACATCAATATTGACCAGAACAATGGCTCCTGGCTTTCTGAAATCATTTCAATGTTACGCACTTATTTTTCCACACTGAACTGCCCTACAAAGACAATTAACATTATGATTCTCCTCCCTGATCTCCACATGTGTTTTGTATTTTTTCCTGAACGGATACTCAGATGGGCCCTAGCACGTGTGGACACTGTACTATTTTGTGCTTAGTAATTCATTTAATCACCAAACTAGTGAAGTAGACATGTTTATAGCTGAGGAAGCTGAGGCATGGGAGGGCTGGTGACTTGATCAAGGTCATATGGCTAGGTAAGTGGCAGAGCACTGGCATCGATTGACCCAGGAAGTCTGGTTTTAGAGTCTGTGTTCATGACTATCATCGCATCATCACTGGAGATGTCGGCGACCAAAGCCACGGCCTTCTGCTACTGAACTTTGCTCCCGGTCCATGATTATTGGTTTTCAGAAGGCCAAAGTCAGTAGGACAAAAGTGGAAGACTGCAAATAGAGCGACATTTCCCTTAGTTAGGGTGGACACCTCAGAACCAAATCACACTAAGGATAATAGTGGAGGATAACAACCCCCATGTGGAAAACAAAAAAGTAATAGAATCATTAAATTTTGCTAATGAGGAAGAAATAAACTAAAAAACAGGAGGATTGTTATGAGTTCGAGACCAGCCTGAGATACAAAGTGAGCTTAAGGCCAGCCTGAATTGCATAGTGAGACCCTGTCTCAAAAAGACAAAAAAAAAAAAAAAAAAATTAAAAAACCAAAAAGCATTCTGCCATGGGAAAGGAAAGCCAATGGGACCCTGGAACTCAGCACCTCCTGCTGCCAGCCGGCGACCCTCACTTGAGCCTTAGCCAGCTCACACCATTCACGGTGGTCTGTACTGTCTGCTGTCTGCGAGGTGCCAGTGCTTTCTAAAGATCTCATCTTCCAGGGAGCATGCACATCCGGGCTGCTAATCCTCTGTCATCAGTCACATTCCCCAGATACTTCTGTCTAAGCTACAGGTGACTATGTTGATTTGGTTGTGTTCAGCTAGAATAGAGCCTGACCCGTGTCCTGCCACTGGAGGCAGAGACCAGCTCTAGAGCTTTTCCTCTGCAAAGGTGGCCAAAATGGCAGGAAGGACCACTTTTGAGCAGTGTGACTGGCATTTCAGATCCACGTGCAGTTTATAAGGTGGCTTCTGAAGGTACTGGGCTCCACGTGACCTGTTTTCTTTTGTTTCTTTGTCAGCTCCTCATCCTTCTGTTGTAGTAACCACAGTGTGCTGAACATGGAGAGATCTGTCCTCCATGTAGCTGTGCACCTCAGAGACCCAGGGCCACACTTCAGGGCCTTCTTAGAGCCAGGGGCCTCCTGAGTAAAGCCAAGTCTCTGGGGCCCTAGATTCAGGCTAGTGTTGTTTGAACACACGGAAAGCAGCCCAAAGTCTAGAATTCTGAGAATACAGCATAACTTCAATAACTTGAGGGTGGATGTTAAGAATTTGTGGTAGTTATAATATGGCTTTTCACCTTGAATGAAAGAGTATCAATGAATAAAAAAGATATAGGATAGGATATTTAATCTACTTAGTAAAATAAAATGCTTTTATTTAGATGTATCCTTTTTAAAAAGAAGGGAACAATAAAATAATAGCAAATAAAATCACTAATGATCCAAGAAGATATCTTTAGCACATACTAGTCTTTATATTTCCAAATGTATCCAGACCACCTTACCTTCAGTTAGTGCAAATAGGTACATTCTATATCAAATCAACACCTATACAACCAATGACTGTATTTGGTGGGGGAAAAAAAAAACACTGTATGTTCAAATATAATCTTAATTTTGCCAAGTTTTCACTTTAATATTCAGTTAATGACGAGATTTCTCTGTACAAGTGTATTCTATTTTTCAAAGTCATTTTGGTTGTATAAATTTGAAACACTTGTTTGATTTTCTTTTTACACCAGGTTTCCAGTTCCAGGTTAAAGAACATAGTGCATGAGTCAGAGTCACCCCAAAGTGAAAGTTAGAGGTTGATCTTCAGTCTTTCCCTTGCACCTGGGCCCTGTAGCCCTGGGAGTGGGAGGCTCTCACCTAGAGTCCGGTTCCTTCCAGCTATCCTGTTGGTTTTTTGCACTTGTCCACATACTCTCTTCTTTTTCCCCTCCCCCCAAGCCACCTGGACTAGGCATTGAACACAGGACCTTTTTATTTTTTATTTTAACACAAGGTCTTGTTAAAATTGTCTATGCTGGGTACAAATTTGTGATCTTCCTGTGTGGTGCTAGGATTAGAGACGTGTAGTATCTCTACCCCCTCCCACTCCTGCTCTAGTGTTGATGTAGACAAAAACATTGAGTCTCATGGATTAATGTATCAACCAAAAGTTATAAGGGACACTTTATAGCATTGCATACCTCATGGGTGAAGTGTTTCATGGACAGGGTTTTTTTTCTAGTCATGTTTTATTTTAAAAGTGAAAATTGAGAGTGAAAGCAGTTGTGCTAATTGAGCGTAAGCACTTGAGATTCAGGAGGAAGGAAAATGTACTTTAAGTCTTAAAAATAAAGTGCATTGTTATGTGCTATGAATAATGCTGGAGCAGAGCTGACTCATGGAGGGCTGTGGGAGACCTGGAGTAGAGAAGCTGTGAACTGGAAAACTGTTTTACATTTCTATATAGGACACACGTTTCACAATATTTCACCATCATAGTGCACTGCCACGAAATGAGACTTCCTGAGTCTTTTCCTGTGGAGTGTTAGGGCTCTGTAGGATACGTGTGGGGGCTTTTTTATTTTTAAAAAGAGCAATTTGTTTATAAGTTTTATAAAGTACCAGTATTTTTTCACCATTTATTTTATTTTATTTTATTTTATTTTTTTGCAGTACTGAGGATTAGACCCAGGACCCTGCACTTGCCAGGCAAGTGCTTATTCTGCTGAGCTATCTCCCCAGCCCCTTTTTTTAAAATTTGTTTTTCACCATTTCAAACCTTAGTGCAAAAAACTAGGACAATTGGAGTTTTTAACACTCACTGAATATTGGGATTTTTATTAAATACTTTTTAGATGTGATAATAGCATTATGGTCATATTTTTGAAAAACAGACCATAATTGATACAGGTCCATTTTGCAAGATTTAAAGGTATTTATTAAAGTTAACATAACTGGACTTTGATATGACATGGGAGGGTAAAATAGGCACCAAGTATGTGAGAAGTAGGGTAGGCATGAGCTGAGGTGAGGCAGTGGGGATTTATTGTATCTTCTCATTCTGTGTATTTGAAATTTTCAGTAATAAAAGTTTTAAAGTGGATGGGGAGGTAGCTCAGCGGTCTAAGCAACTGCCTGGCAAGCACAAGGACCTGTGTTCAATCCCTGGTACTGTGGCCCTGGGACATTGGGTGCACTGTGCCAGCCACTGAAACTGGGCCTAGTGGTACACGCCTATAATCCCCGTGTTGGGGAGGCTGAGACAAGAGGATCACTACAGGTCCAAGCTGCGTAGTGAGGCCCTGCACCAAATAAATAAATAAATAGTTTAAAAAGTTTTAAAAACCAAAACACATATACACAAAATATACTCAGGAGAGATACAGTGATTTTTTTTTTTCCAAGAATAGCTAAAGAGTGTTTCTAGGGAAGGAAGTGCCTAAAAATATCAGAGGTTTGATTGCATTGCAATTATATACAGCTATATACAGCCACATGATTTTAAAACCCAATAATATTGTTGTTTTATTTTAATTAAGACAAGCTTGTGCTTAGGTGAAAGGAAAAGGAACCCTGACCTTTTGACAACAGTCTCTAGCTCAGCAAACAGGGTTTGCTGGAAATCAAAAGAAAATACAGATGCAGCCCATGTGCTGGTGTTGCTGGGGAGATTGCTCCATGTTGTCCTGTGGTGTGACATGACCAGGACTCCAACAGATGCATGAAAAGCACTGTGCCACAGGCCAACCAGGCTCCACCCTGGGGCGCACTGGAAGGCGCAGGATGCTTGGCACCTGCCTGAAATCCCAGCATTGGGGAGGCTGAGACGGGAGGATCACTACGAGTCTGAGCTGTGTAGTGAGACCTTGTACCACATACATGAGAAAGAAAGAAGGAAAGAAAGAAAGAAAGAAAGAAAGAAAGAAAGAAAGAAAGAAAGAAAGAAAGAAAGAAAGAAAGAAAGAGAAAGAAGAAAGAAAAGCTAAACTAGCAAAAAGAAAAGCAGGGCCAGCCAGAGAGCTCAGAGGACTCCCAGGATTTGATCCCCAGAGTGCTGAGCCAGCCCTGCCCCTGGGGCACACTAAGATGTGATTGAGAGTGGGTGCAGTGGTGCTCGCCTGTAATCTTAGCACTTAGGAGGCTGAAAATAGGAGGATCACTACGAGTCCAGTCTGCGTAGTGAGATCCTATAGACCTTGTACTAAATATGTTGAAAAGAAAACAAAAGCATTGTGGGAAGCCAGAGATCGCAGTGATTTTATTCTGCCTTGGCAGGACCCAAACAAGGCATAGTGGCATGGAAGGGAGCCTGAACCTGACCTGAGCCTTGGGGTGTCCAGGCAGAGCAGCTGGGAGACCGAGGCAGGCTCAGGAGACGGCAGCATCCTTGACGCAGAAATGCGAATGAGTCGCAGAGATGTGAATAAGTCAACAAATGGTGTCTGCCAGGCTGGTGAGCATGTGGTTAGATGGTAGGAGAGGCAGACAGAATATCACAAAAGTAAAATCCGAAATCCAGGTCTCCCCTGTCAGAAAGTGGTTAAATGCACCGTTAACATGAGTTTCCAGAGCCAGTGTCAGACTGCATCTGTGGCTGGTGATGGGCTTTGTCATCCCATTTGAGGGGAAGGGATCTGTGTGTCCTGGATGCTCGTCACCTCCCTCAGGTAGGCAGACTGGCATTGCCAGACAGGCGAAGTTTTGCAGACAAACAGCCGAGAAGACTTTGAAGCATCCTGTGCTGCCCAGGTGGCTTCTGGGCTTTTCAGAATGGTTGCTTCCCACTTAGACTGCCAGGTGGCAGTTGGGTTTGACAGTCATGGAGTAGAGATGATCCCGGTGCTCCCTACTGGGGTAAACGCTGGAAGGTATCACTCGCTGTCTCAGGCCAGCAGAAGAGCTGCATGATTGGCTCCATTGAAGAAATATTCTGAAAGAACTTTTACAGAGTTCTGAGAGAGACCCTAGAAATTTCCATGTAGTCATTAGTAATTTTATTCTTACAGGATAAAGTGTCACAGGCTTTAAGCTTGAAACAATTTAAGGCTCCCCCGACTTTTCCACATCACATGGAAATTTCTTCTGTTTTCTTCTGAAAAGAATAGATAACAATATTTTCTCCCTCACAGATCTGTTCCAGGTTACTATACAGTTCTGTGTAAGATGGAACCAGAAGCTGCTTGGGGGGTGGGGAAGTGAACTGTGGTAAATAATTCAGTCTTTAAAAGAGGAAAGGAATCCACATTTGCTGGATGAACCCAAGTGGTTCTGAAGAGAACCTCCACTCTGTTGTGTCGTGCTGTCTCGATTCCACCATCCTTCTCTGAAACTCTGACCTTTGTTCCCACTCTCCTCCTTTGACCTTGAGTTGCCCGTGCCTTTCAAAGCCCGGCTCTGTGTGGCCAGAAACAAGGCCAGCTCTGGTGATGCTGGAATTGGGCACAGGAAGCAGGCTGTGCTGGTTGCTTTGTGCAGATTAACCAGTGCTGTTCCCACTGGGACCAGAGTGATGATTACCTTTTGCATTGCGTCCCTGACTGTATTTCTAGCTCAGTCTTAGGAATCTCAACACATTACCTTTAAATCTAATGAGTACAACTTAAAGAAAAGATTAGTGCGTTTCTGGAATGAGGCAGGGAAGTGCAACCTGGAGGAGGAATACCTTGCTGAGCCAGAAAACACAGGAGCTGTCAGAGAATCACAACGACAGGGCCAGGTGGATTGGATCCCATTGGCCATGTGGGAGAAATTGCTGTCATAATAAATATGGTAATGGATTGTAACCAAGTTAGTAAAATACAAGTCCCGGAATCCATATGGTTACCAGAGTTGATTAAATAAGTTGTAAGGGAGCAGATAGAACATCTATGCAACTAGTAGGTATTAAAAGGTAGTGAGATACAAAATCATTAGCATGTGTGAAGCCTGGCAAGTGAACATTTGATGGAACAGGTTATTTACATAGCCTGAAAATATCTACCCACAAGTTACTTATTAATTGCAAAGGCAAAAGTAATAACTTTATAGCAGAGAATTGGGAAGGTACTACTTTGACCAAATGACCCCAGTTACTAACACCAGTATAGAGACAAACCAGCACTATGCTCCTCTTGATGTGATGCTTTGAGAAACAGTGTTAGTTCTGTTATCCTAACAGAGTGAGCTGAGTTTAGCCACGAGGAAGCATTATACAAACCCAAACCAAAGGTCATTCAACAAAGGGACGGGCCTTTAACCTTCAAAAATGTCAAGGTGGGGAAGATGGACAACACCGATCAACTCATGAGCTGGGCTGCAGACATAGCCAAGGTGGAAGACAACAGGAACTTCCACTCTTGCTGCTGCTTGTGTGAGGGTCAGGCTTCCTGGAGAGGAAGGTTCTGAGGCACCTTTTGAGGTTTCCCCTTTACATGAGATTGTATAGTGGAGAAGAGTCTTTTGAGGAAGACTGCAGAAAACATTACTGAAGATTGATTCATGTTGGGTCTCCCTCACGGTGAAAGTACCCAACAGGAAATTTTTTTCTGATGACTGTTTTTGCTTTCCAGCTCTAGCCTATCACAGCATATGTATTTACTGAGTGCTGGTGCTCTAAATGGTGTTGACCAAATTCTCTGATAAGAGAGGAAACAAAGCTAGGATGACAAAGAGAAATCCATCAATGATTATTAGAATGTTTCATCCAAGTATTAAAATCAGCAAAATTATTCAGAATATTCTAGTCATGGGCTGAGCAGAGTTTTCAGAGTGCCTGGTATGTTTGCAGGCATCTTTGTATCTTTGATGTTGTCCTATAATAAATTATGCAAGCTATTGAAGTTTCTGTTCCTAGGCTCAGCTCAGCCTCTGCTCATCCTTTTCTGGCCTCTTGTGAAGACTGCTAATGAGCAGTGAACTGGCCAAGTGATCAAGAGATCAACGTTAAAAAGGCCTGTCCACTGTACCTGAGAGTGGCTGTGGTACAGAGGTCGGGCAGCCTCTCTTAAGTCTGTTGTATGATGTCTGTAATGTCATGTTTAATACATTGAACCAAGGTGATGGTGTCTGTGCATAACTGTGGTGTTCTGATGACAGGCAAAGTTTTATGGCTATGGGTTTATAGGATTTAAGTTGTACATAAACCTTTTCAGGCATATTCTGTTAGGTGCATAAATACTGATCTAAGAATTCATTATTTAGACTTCAAGCATTATTTTATGGATTGGCATTTCATCTTATTAAGTTGCTTTCAAAAAAAAAAATAGGAGTATTTTACATTTACCACAAAGCTAGATGCCACTTCATACAGCTTTCTTGCTAGTTAATGAGTGAGGAGTGGGCCTGATAGGACTTTTAGGAAAATGACTGAAGGGAGAGAAAGGGGAACTATGGTGGGACAGACCTGTAATCTTAATAGTTCAGGAGGCTGAGGCGGAAGGGTTGCAAGTTCAAGTCCATCCTGGACAACTTAGCAACTTAGGAAAAGTATCTCTCAAGATAAAAAGAAAAAATTTTGTGGAACCGGGGATTGAACTCAGGCCCTTGCGCTTACCAGGGAAGCACTTACTCCACTGAGCCATCTCCCAAAATAAAATTTTTTTAAAAGGTTGGGGATCTAGCTCAGAGTTCAGGCCCTGGATCCTAGATTCAGTCCCCCCCAGTTACTCCTTCCTTCCCACACACCAAAAAAAAAAAAAAAAAGAAATGGGGCAGTACCATCTTACCATGGTTAAGCTCACCGTCCCACAGGCCTATCTTTCATGCCCTTTTGTCCATGATTTTACTCTGCAATTTGCTTTGCAAGTTCATATGACTTTGCATATTGCCTTTAAATTTAATTATTTCCTGTAACTGCTTTTCTCTCCAGGGTTTTCCCAAGAAAATGTTTGCTGGTCAAAGTTCACCTTTCAATATTATATGAATAAGGCTTTTCTCAGGCACAGACGTTCTACCTATTGCCAAGAACCTGGACTGCTGAATGTGAACCCGGATACCCGCTGTCCATTTTTATGATTGCAGTGAGAAGAAGCGGGGAGGCAGAGCAAAAGGCCACAGGAAGAGCATTCCCACACAGGCCACTGTGTAGCCCTCATTTACTGTCATTCGACCTGAGGCCCGGCTGTTGTCTTCCACATGGTATCCTACCTGGGAGATAATAGTCCTTGGGCCAGGGTTAGGTTGGTAGGAACGAAACAGATATCTTCAGAAGAGGCCAAAATTGGGAAATTTCTCTGTCTAGTTCCTGACCCAGATTTACAAAAATCTTAGGATGCCAGGCAGTGAACTGAAGTTGTTTATGCTGCAGCCCTTTTGCTGGCTGGGGCGACTGCGGGCTGCAAAGGGACAGTTCATGCTGTGTTTGTGCCAGTCGCAGCTCCCTCCTCCTTCTTCCATCAATCCTCCCACCCCGCTTTCCACTTAAGGTTTCTTTTAGTTTTTGCAAAGCAGCCATGTGAGAGGAATAAAATAATTTTGAAGAGCATTATATGGTGGGAATTTTGACAATGAGTGGAAGATGGTAATTACTCTCTTCCATTAGACTCAGTGGCTTTGGACAGATAAGCTGTATTGAAACGTGTGACCAGGGCATGGCATCATGGATTGTCTTTCACTGTTGTCATGGCGACAGTGATGCAGGTGGCCTATAACTGCCGGGCTGTCAGATCTTATACATCACACTGGTGCTAAGTGAAAATATGTTAGAGGCACTGGGGAAAAAATTGCCAGCAGTGTTTATAGTATCCACTGGAGGAAAGCTATGCTGGTTGGAGAAAAGATTTCTGTTAAACACGCTGGGTGACTTGGAAGAAGTCAGAGTTTTTACTTTATTAATAACAAGATGAAAGTAGATTATTAAAAGACAGAAAATGATTTCCTAATATTGCATGGCCGTCTGTGTACATCTAATTAGCATGACCCTTTCCTGCCTCCCCCTTGAGTTAATGTGATAATGTGGGTGGAGGAGGCAGGGAGACCCCGTGTAGACTGCAAGGATGGCTTGGGGAATAAGGAGCCAGTTCTGCATGCTGAAAGCGATTTCAGTCCTTGTCTTGCCAGAGAGCATCACTGAATTTTTGCCAGTTAGAAGCAGAAAGAAATCGTTGTTGTAAAAATCTACTAGGGCACTTTAAGTATTACACAGATTACAGAGACAGACCATCACGCGTGCTGCTGCTCTGAGTCTGCTGGAACGTAGGAGGATATGCTCAACTGTGCTGGGTTTTCTCTTTGTCAAGAGAAATCTGACTGTTTCCATGCCTTCCCTTTCCTCTTTTTTTCCCTCTTCTCATTTCTCCTTTCTTCACTCCTTTCCTAAAATGAGGTGAGAGCAATGAGGCCTCCCCTGCTAAAAGATGATGGGCATAACATGTGTGAGATTCGGTGTCCCTGTGCTGAACAAGTTCAAACTGGCTTTGTAATTCTCATGTAACTGTGCCAGTTTGGTTAGTAGGGGGAAAGTGCATATGTTTCCACTTCCACGTAGGGCTGAGGGAAAGGAGAGAGTGTGAAGTGTAAAAGAAAGTATTCCAGGGCACGATCATTGGTTCTAGAGAACAAAGAGTAGGTGCTTGCTGATGGCTCCTGAGTTAAGCAGCATGGCCTAAGCTCTGACACTTCACCTTGGGTATTTTCTTTGGCATATTCTGTACCATTCAAGCGTCAGCAAGAGTAGGTAAAATTCTTGTTCTAACTCATTTTTATGTAATTAATCAGCTAGGGTAGTAGGGAATCCAGCACAGGTGTATTGAACATGGACTAACTGGGATGCTTTGGGCTTGGTTCTGAGACACAGACGGAAGTGGCATCTGACAGTTGTTGAGCACGTGGTATGTGATAGATAAACACATGATTTCATTCACACAGTGATCTTGAGAAGTGGTTATGCCATTATCATTTTGCATTTGTTTAAAAAAATGAGACTTCATTGGAGTATGTGTGATTGCAGACCCCGTGTATGTTTTTAAACACGTGATTTCAAGTGATACAGAAGATTAGCATTGCGTCAGGAAGCTCAAAGTTTTGATGGGGAAACTCACTAAACGTTGAATAACAGCAGCACAGTTTGGTAAGTGCCAGAACAGACACGGGGGTGCTCAGCAGGGCCAAGCAGCTTATGGTAAAGCTGGCTTTTAGAGGATGGTTGGACACTTTGAAGGTAGATGGAGAGGAAAGGGGATCCCAGCCTGTGCAAGTAGCACGAGTAAAGGCACGCAAAAATGAGGCCCTGGTACATCTGCAAATAGCACGCACACATGTGCACCCATGTGACAGGTGTCACTGGGGGAGCTGGAGGAAGGTGTTGTAGTTGTTGTTGTCTCAGTTCTTACAGCTTACAGGTTGTGGAACTGCATGGTCATTCCCTCTAGATTTTGCTTTTGTTTGCATTTCTTTTTTTGTCTCTCTCTGCCTGGGTTTTTCTTCCAAATCTTTGTTTTGCTCACTTCATCAAAGCCCCACCCCCTTCCCTCTAGTCAAAGGCTTTCTTCTACCCAAGATCAGTTTCTAACCATGATACCCCCTGCAGTAAAACTTCACTTTCACTCTAGAGTGACTGTCCCTAGTGGTGTAGCATAGTGCGGAGTGATGTGTTTATCTGCAAATGAGTGGAATTAAGAGCACTTTCTTCTCAAAGAAACTTTGAAGCCAGTCATTGAGACCCTAAATAAAAGGAAATATTCAGTAGAACAAGTGTAAAGACCAGAAGCCTGTCAGTCCCAGACAAATAATTTAAATAATTGTCTGAGAAATTTGTATGAAGGATGTAATGGTGATGGCTCTTTAACTGTAAGCCCGAAGTAGTTGATTGAAAACTGAACTCAGATTGCATCTGTGTACTAACTGCTGGCCAGTATAGTCTCACCATCTGGTTTCTATGTACACTGTACGCTCGCCCATCGTTCAGTCAATTTCATCAACCCTATGCTCTTTGTGTTCTTGCTTTTATACTAACACAGCTCTTTAAATCTCATTCCTTGGCTAGCAGGTTTTATTTCAGAAATTAATCTCAGGCCTACTTTAGTCTGTGATAGGCTGAAAAAAGAAAGTCATGAGTTGCTCTCAAGCAGTGATAAGTGATAGTCCAGGTGATTACAACAACAGTAAGGAAGGAAGAGGGAGACATCCAAATGGTGGACAGGGACAAAATTGAATGCTGGCACCTGTCATCTCCACACTGCACTGCATGGATATGAAAACATAAGCCTTGCACTTTAGAAGTATTTTGGAGATACTGATTTTAAATTAGTTAATTTATTTTGGGGATAAAGAAATAAGAGTTAAGATTTCAGTTGTGCACGATACACTCTTCTTGACTTTTTGTACTTTTCTTGTCCCAGTGACGTGGCACAGACATACGCTTCTGCTGGATCACTGCTTCTAAGACTGGTGGCCTCTTGCATTTTACCGTGTTTGGGCCAGCCAAATAGCTCAGCGGATTAAGGCACCTGCAAGCAGGCACAGGGGCCAGGGGTTCAATTCCTGGGCCTGCCATGCCAGCCCCGCCCCCAGGGCGCACTGAGATGGCAACTGAGACCGGATTTGGTGGTGCACCTGTAATCCCAGCACTTGAAAGGCTGTAAACAGGCGTATCACTGGGTCCTATCTAGTAGTGAGACCCTGAACACCCTGTAGACCCTTCCCTTAATATAAAAAAAATTACAATGTTTGTCATGGAAGGAAATTAACTTTGAAGTTATAAAAGTGGAATAGGGCTCACAAATGTTGAGAATAACTGAGGGGGAAACAAATTTTTATGATTAAAAATTTTTTTTTAATTTATATATTTGGTACAGGGTCTCACTATGCAGCTTGTTTTCAGCCTCCCAGTGCTGGGATTACAGGCAGGTGCTACCATATTCAGTCTTGGTCATCAGCGCAGTGCACCCGGGGGCAGGGCAAAAACAAATTTTTGTGACAGCTGGAATGAGTGGGAAGATTAGTCAGTCTACTCTTATTTCCAAGCCGGGAATGTATAATCAAGGAATGAGCTTTTATTGAAAAGCAAGAAAATTAATTTGAGCCTTCTCACCCCTAGTCATTTTCCAGCTCTCAGCAGGGGACCTCTTTTATTTTAAAGAAAGCTGATTTGGGGGGCCTGGGGCTGTAGTTCAGTGATTGAGTACTTAGCTAGCATGCATGAGTCCCTGGGTTCAATCCCCAGCACAGTAGCTAAAGAAAAATCAGATGTTAACCAAGAAACATGCTGAGTTAAAGATAAGTTCTGGAGCAGCCATCCTTAGTGAGGCCCATATTGCAGAGCGATGTGATTATTTGTAAGGGAATCTTAAACGTGGAATTAGGAACTCTGAAGTGGAAAAACCATGCTAGTTCATTTCAATTCGGTTTGAATTCAGAAAACTTTAGCTATCTCATGCTCAGTTACACGTTTTCCTGGGAGAGACGTGTTTCCCCACTGACTGCGCTGGGTGGATCCCAGGACGCCAGCAGCAGTGCACCAGCGGCTCCGGTGATGCGGTGTTGACCAGGCGATGGGAGAGGGTTTCTTCTCTTTCTACATTGCCCACGAGCAACTTCTCAGTGTCGTGCTCACTTGTCATCTGTTAATGAAACTATTTAAGCAGGCAGCCGTGTGTTATACCCTATCAATAGTGAGCTTTCTAGACCAGGAAAATGAAAGATCTACCCTGAAAATGCCCCAAGGCAAATAATACAGTTCTGTTAGATTCATTGCACCAAGTTCTAAGAGGTTGGGCTCCAGTGCTTGGCCCTTATTTTGTATTGCATTTAGCTCTGAAAAAGTAGATCAGAAGGCATACTTGTTGAGAATTTGTAGTAGAATAGAAGGGTAAGGTCACCACTGGTTAAATCTGTTGTCATGACTGTCTGGGTCACCATTATAAAATGCTTTACCCAAAAGTGTGCCCCAGCAGAGAAGGACTTAAAAAAATTGATGCAACATCTTTTCCTTGATAGACATGTGCTTTTCTCACACATGAGGAGTTCATGTTCATGTTGGTGGCTCTGAAGAGAGTGGAAGGTGTTTCTGAGGTCTGGAACATATTCCTGCTAGGCAGGGGCCAAATATCTGGTTGTTTACTCCTTAAATAAGCTCTCATGAACCTCTGCTTCTGCTTGGACAGTTTGGGGAAAAGAGCTAAAAAGTCTTGAAATTAATATCTCAGAAGGGCTGGGGAGATGGCTCAGTGGAATAAGTGCTTCCCTGGCAAGCACAAGGGCCTGAGTTCAATCCCTGGTTCTGCAAAAAATAAGAAAGGGAATTAAATTAATATCTCAGATGAAGGATAATACCATAAACACAGTACTAAAATATACACATTAAAATATATGTGTGTAATTTTAAATCCCCTTGGTTGGTAAAACAAAGGGGTTTATAATGCTTTAATTCTTTAAGATATTTCTAGAAAAAAAGCTTATTACTATTTTTTTAGTATTTAAAGAGCACCTCCATTTGAGAGCAGTTACTGATATGGATTGTGCAGTAGTATATACTGTATTTTTGCTGGGAAAAGGACAGAGAAATATTCTTATTCAAGCCATTTCATGACCAATAGGATGTGCTGGATTGCAAGTCAAAATTCAGTTTCTGTTCAGTGAAGCTGAAAAGTGCAGAGCTGCTGCCCTTGTGGTGCGAGCCCATGGGGCAGACGCAAAGCTGACTTCACTTCCCTTGCTGTGTGTCGGACCTCACTGGCCAGGCCTAGCCACCAGGCACAGACCGATATGAAACTGGGAAGACACAGGCCATGGACAGCGCAGGCTGTGGCTCTTCCTGAGGTACACAGGTCCTGCTGCATCTCTTATTTGTCATAGGAGGATTCATAAAGAAAAGCCATCTTGATATTTCTAGACTTTTTAAAACACTTGAGCATATTTTAATGCATTATGTAAAGTCCTATCTCCTCTGTGCTGGTTTAGTTTTGTATGAAACTGGAATTCTAGATGAAAGGCTCCCTCATGCACAGGAGAACCTCAGCTTCCCTCAGACCAAAACAAACACACACATAAAGAACAACAATAAAAGAGTTCCAATTAGGATTTTCAGAACACAAATACCCATTTAAATGCACCTACCAATTCTCTGCTAGCAGCCACTTTAAATTATTGTTCTTTTAAAAAGGAAAATCGAATATAGTTGAAAGCTTGTGCCTTAATACGGGATGCTTCTCAGCATTATCTGGAAGAAGGAGAAAGTCAGGTCTTGCTTTTTTTTAATTCAACATATTCTAGCTAATCAGAAAATCTTTATTAATTACATTTATGGGCTCTATTGGCACTCTCAGGAAAGGCTCTGAAATTTTTGGGTTCTAAACTGCGATGGAAAAAGTTAAATTGTACATTGTCTTGTAATTTTGCCAAAAGCACGGGATTGAACTGTGCCCTCCAGATGACTTCGGGGGAAGCAAACACTGGTCCTTCCTCAGCATTGGAGAGGAGGGCGGGGAGTTTCCTGCTGGCACAATAACGCCAGCATTGTAGGACAGGGAGGGGGCTGCCGGCCCCAGAAGAATGGGCTTGGGTGTGAGCTGCACTTGTGGCCCCGTGCGTCTGGATTTTCTGCTTGTCTTTCCGTAGCTTTAGCTTCCCTTTTTGACTTCCACTTTCTGCCTCTTAGTCTCTTAACTACAAGAAATGGGCAAATTCCACGAAGCTATTTCCTGTGGATGCTGAGTAAAGTGGCAACACAGCACAGACAGCAACAGGGTGAACCCTAGGAAGTGGTGGGGAGCAGGGTACACAGCCCAGCCGCCCTACGGACTGGTTTCGTGACTAGGGGAGCTGCTGTAGTCTGAATTGTGTTGCTCTAAAATTTGTGGGCTGACGCCCTGCTCCACATTGTGACTATGTTTAGGGAGAGGGCCTTGAAGGGGATGATTAAGGTAAGATGGAGTCATAAGGAGGCCCAGTCCAGGGTGACAGGAATCCTTACAAGAAGATGTACCAAGGAGCACGCGTAGAGGGGGCCTGGGTGAAGCCAGCCATGCTGGGACCTTAGCTTGGCCATGTAACCTCCAACATGGGGAGAAAATAGATGACTGTTGTTTGGGCCACTCTGCACGTTTTTTTTAGTTTAATTTTTAAATTTTTGTTTTCCAGAACCAAGGATTGAACTCAGGCCCTTGTGCTTGCCAGGCAATCGCTTATTCTCCTGAGCTATCTCCTGGTCCTGTGGGTGTTTTTGTTGTTGTTGTGATGACAGCAGAGCAAATCAAAGCAGGAGAGTCACAGAATCTCGATAGGTTACCATTTATTTCCTCCACTTTAAGATGGGGCTAGAAGTTGGTCCTGCAGTGTGGGTCGGATGCATGAAGGCAAGTGATGTGATGCAGTGGATGCTGCCCAGTGGACAGAGAGTCCACGCCTTTGAGAACAGTGTAGAGTCCGCGCTCAGATCACCCAGGCCTTCTGCTGAGCACTCAGTGCTGGTACAGCACAGATCACTGCACACAAAAGTTTCAGGTTTCCCACCACATTCTGCCTGGCCTCGTCTGTCTTGTGCAAGACCCAGACTTATAACACAGGTGATTATTTTCGGCCTTCAACACCTGTTCTGTCTCCTTCAAGAGTGAGTCATATCTGCCACTCAGTTCGGTGTGGTTCTATTTGCTCTACCTTACAGGTGATAAGAGAGAAGGCTGGCAAATGTCAAACATATGCTTCGCTGACCCAGCACGTGGCATTGCATTTACTAATTCAGGATCCTTTACACACTAGAATCACATATCCTCCAAATAAACCTTGAGTTAGCCTAGGTGGTGGTGGGCCAGCGAACTGAAGGTGTTTTCCATCCATGTTGCTGCTCTTGTCAGCATGTGGTAGCTGGACAAGCAAAGGCACACATATCTTCATCACCTGCCCAGGAGGGAGAGCAGTAAAGGACAAAATGGAAGGTCCCCTGGCTTCTACTGGGTGGCTTCTGGAGTTATCTATTAACTGCATCTGTCCACATGCTCCTGAAAGTCTGTCCTCTCAAAGTAAAGATGAGGGCTTATGTTTTTACCACTGGTGTCTTTGCTAAGCTGTCCATCAATAAGTAAGAGGTTCAAATCAATGGTGTTGGGGGCCTGCTGCCACCTCCCCTGGAGGAGCTGTAGCATGTGACAGGGAGGCTACTTTTATGTGTTGAGCATGTAGTTGAGGAGATTACAGACTTGTAATAATGTGTAATAACACTTCTTTAAGTTTGGTTTCCCAACTATGTTTGGGAAGTTACCTACAAGTTTTATCAACAGCTAAGTTATCCGTTGCCAACTAAGTATTCCCTTTCTGTTAAGTAGGATACCACAGGATGCAGAGGCAAATGTGGTTACCTGCCACCGTCTAGCAAGGCACACCAAAGCCTGGTGGCTTAGCAAAACAAAAACGGAAACAGGAAAAGAAAAACAACCCATCATTTAAGCGTGTGATTGTGTTGATCGCGACTTCAAGCAGGACCCAGGAGGTGATTCTTCTGTTCCGGTGGACCTGGCTGTGGTCACTCGAGGGTATGAGTCAGTGGTCAGCATGAGGGCCCAGGGGGGATTTTCTCCCACACCTGACACCTTGGCAAGGCTCCCTCGAAGCCTGAGCTCCCGAGACTGACTCTCTGTGCGTCCTAGCAATCTCTGTACATGACTTCCCCATGAGGATAATCACAGTTCTTATGAGAGGGCTCAGAGTTCTAGAAAACCAAGACCAAAGTTGTCCTGTTGAATAACTGGGCTGGGGAAGTGGTGCAGCACCTCTCCTGGCCTCTCCTGGTGCTCCCACTTAAGGCAGCTCACGTTCAAGGGGAGGGAAACAGACTCATCTGTCATAAGAGGGTTTTTCTCCACTATGAAATTCCTCTATTCATAAAGATATTTTTTGAGTCTCTTTTATTCTCACTCTGTCCTTTCAGTTCAAAAAATTATCTATTTGGTTCCATCTTTTTCTTGAGAGCAGAGATAAAACTTGCAGGTAATTAAAAAAAAAAAAACTCGAGTGATACTCGGTCAGTTGTGGAAGAATTAATCATGTAGTGGAGAAGGAGTGTCGTCCTGTGGCAATGGGACACGAAGCTGAAAGAATACACCCAAGGAAGGTGTTGTTGCTGCTGTGGGAGTGGTGTGTCACTGGGTCAGCCCGGGAAGTCAGGGAGGCATCAGAGAGGGAGGTGTGCTGGAACCAGGCTCTGCAGTGGAGTCCTGCAGGTGGGAGGTGTGCAGGGGAGAAGGGAGTGGAGGCCAGGAGGGGTGCAGCAGTCAGCACCCCAGGGCAGATGGCACTGTCCAGGAACAAGGGCTGTGTTCCCAGAAACAGACGCCTCTGCCAGTCAGGGGCAGGGGTGTGTGGTGCGGGCAGGCAAGGCTGAACAGATGGGCTACAGGGGGACTTTGCCCTGAATGCAGACTGGCTCTGAATGTAGTGGCCAGAGCGGGTTGTATGGAGAGGAGGGCCACGGTCACATTTCTGGGGTTTTTTAAGGGTTATTTCTAATAGCGGGTTAGGGTGGTTTGGAGGAGTAGCAGGCAAGAGGTTGAAAAACTAGATGAAGGCAGGGGCCTAGAATAGCTGTAGTAACTAACAGTGGCAGGTGAGGAAAGGTGGGGCAAGTTGGGGGCAAGGAGGCAGGGAAACACTTTCCTGGACGCTTGCCGCCTTCCTGTGTTCTGCTCACGTCTTCCTTTCAGGTTAGTCCTCTCCGAAGTCCATTTTTCAGAAGAGGTCAGTGAGGCTTTGATGGTGGAGACGGAGATGGGATCAGGGCTGAGCTTCGGAGTCAAGTGAGCTGGGCCACAGAGTGCCCGGGTCTCCTGGGGTCCTCGCTGCCTCTCCGGCAGAAAATCAGTTCTGCCAGTTTCTCCCTTGAGAGACTAGGTGGCTGGCTGTGCCAGGGCAGAAGCAAACCACTCGAGACTTTGTTTGAGGTTTTACTCCCAAAGGCTGTGTATCAATCGCATGCTTCTGACTCAATTAGAATTTTATAAACATTTGAGGCTTTTTGTTTGTTTATTTATTTATTGGTACCAGGAATTGAACTTATGACCTTATGCTTGCCAGGCAGGTGCTTATGCTACTCAGCTATCTCCCCAGCCCTTTAGCTAATTTTTTAAATCAACTCTATCAACTGATCTGTTTAAAATAGAAAGTACTATGAAATACACAGCTCAGGTCAACTTCACTGCACTCCTGTTTTCGTGATCTGCTCAGCTCTTTTTTCTTTTCAATTTTAACATACATATGTTTTTCTTTTTCTTTTTATTTTATTGAAGTACAGATATCAATGAGACAGTTTTACGATACCTTGACAAGATGGATTTGATAAATTAATACATTGCAAACTGTTTTCATAATGTTTTGGTATCGTAGAAGGTGCATACATGATATTATACTTACAGACATTATTATACCGTATGTCTCTTATCAGTAAATTAAGAGAGTGTAGCTGTTTATGTATCTTATTTTCTATACCTGAATTACATCAAAGATTCAGTAATCAATACTTTCTACCTTGTTATTTTCCTAGTGACATATGTTTTTCATTTGTGTATTTTGGCACAGGGTCTCATACACAGCTCTGACTCTTAGTGATCCATCTGTTTTCAGCCTCCTCAGTGCTGGGATTACAGATTTGCACTGCCACGCCTGGACTAGGTCGCCAGCTCAGTGCACCCAGGGGCTGGCGGGGCATGTGGGACCAGAGATCGAACACTTAATATTTTGTATTGAGACACTCTCCCTAAGTTGCTCACTTGGAAATGCAATCCTCCTGCCTCAGCCTTCCAGAGTACTGGGATTACAGGGTGTGCCACTGCTCCCGGCTCCTGGCCTTACATTTGTGCGTAAACTATTCTTGCCCTATTAGCTAGTTTTATTGCACCTTAGAATCTCATAAACAGAGACTCTATTGTGCCCCACAGGGAACACAGCAGGACATTGAGGGAGGCCTGGGAAGGACAGTGAGGAACAGTAAAAATGAGTCAGGGAGCAGGAGGAACAATGGAGCAGTTCATGTGGGAACTTCCTCTGAGGAGAGCTGTGCCCCCTCCTATTAAACCACCTTTCTCCTTCTAAGAGCAAAAGGGCCAGAAGTAACAGGCTGTGTTCCTTAAATTTGATTTCTGCCTAAATGCGGAGCTGGGTGTGGGTCCCTTCAGACCTCTGCTCTGGGGTTCCCGGGTGAACAGGGTCATGTAGTCTTCTTGCAGGGACTCTGGGTGCAGGGTGACCTCTCTGGAAAGTGCAGATACGCACTCATGCACAATGGGATCTTAGACAAAACGGCCTTTGGAAAACCCGCCTGGTGCCAGTGCCCCAGTTTGCAGAACCCTGAACAGTTACTGCTGAGGCTGAGGGGAAGGATGAGGAGAGAGGAGGGGTCTGGGATTTCTTCTGTTGCCAACTCGGTACCTAGAATCAAGCCCGGGACACAGTAGAGGAGCAACTGCTCACCTGCCACCTGCCAGGGTTTATTAAGTGCCTCATATCTGATATCTCATGTAATCATCATCCTGACACCTGCGTTCAACAGTGAAGAAATCTTATTGTCTGGAGAAGCTAGGCAACCCACCCAAGGCCATGCAACTTGCCTGTCATGCAGCTGAGACTCAGGCCTGGATTTGGACTGTTCTCATAATCCCTTTTGAGTATACCACAAATAGGCTGGGTGCAACGCAAATACTTTGTCAGGCTGTCTTTTGCTGTAAGTCAAACACCACCAAACAGCACATATGCAAAATAGAACTCACCCTAATTTCAAAAATGTGTGATTTCTTAAAGCACCACATACCAAGCACAAAATAACTGTTCAGTAAATATTGAATAAGTGAATGACTGGTATTTATTTCTGTTTGGTGTAATAGTTGTACAGGAAAAAAACAATGAAACTATGTGGAAGACTTGAAGATTTTGAGCCTTAAATAAAAATGTTATTTTTAAGAAATTTCATAATATTGGCAAGTTGACAAAATGTCGAACCAACGATAGGCAGTTTGGAGACATTTGGTAGAAACAACAACGCTGAGAATATTGTGGTAACTTCTCCAGTCCTCTGGAAAGGCTCCCTTGCATGTGGTCACCAGGAAGAGAAGTGAGCTAGGACATGCAGTTGTGAGATTTCCAGTTTTGCAGGAATGATCAGATGAGTGACCAAACTTCAGCTTCTTTCCCAGCATTCTCTGTTCTTAACTCCTTGACACTGTGTACAAGGTTAAGCTTTCTTTTTCTTTTTCTTTCCTTTCTCCTTCCTTTCCTGTTTTTCTTTCTCATGCTGGGAATTTGTACCCAGGACGTTTACAGTGAGCCATTATAATTATTATTATTACTATCATTATCATTATTTATTATTTTAAAATTTGAGCAGGCCCTAGCTAAGTCCTAAATTGCCCAGGCTGGGCTCAAACTTGTGATCCTCCTTCCTGCCTTTGCCTCCCAGAGTGCTGGGATTAATCCTACCAATTTCTTTTTTCTGGTCATCCTTTACCGTTTCTTTCTTTTTTTATTCATTACATTCTTTTTCCACAGCAATTTCCTGTTTGAGAAAGTTTTCCATTTAATGTTTTCTAACCCAACAGGCTTTCACTTAACTCTCACAGAACTCCCATCTCTTGTGGAAAGTAAGCAGGCCCTTCATGCCCTGTTTCTCTGCATCTCCCTGCTGAGATGCTAGGAGAACCATGACCCTGTGACTGTCAGAGTGGGCAGACCCAGCCAGTCTGCCTCCCTCGTCTGAGCTGCTCTGGGACCCCAAGGAGGGGGTCTGACCCATGGTGGTGAAAGACAGGAGTGAGGGACAGGAGAGAGGACAAGAGCGGAGGAAAGCCCCTTTGCAGGTGGGACCTGCCTGGAAATGGATTCCTCTCTCTGAAGTAAAATCTACATCCATTTGTGTTCTGCATGGATGAGGAGGTGTAGAACATGCTATATTTGGTAATTTTTTGGCAGATAAGGTTTCCTGTTTTGCTGCATTTAAAAATAAAACTGTATATACAAATGTGTTCTCCAAGGAATTGAGTTGTTCTAGGTTGGACACTCTTGGTTGGTGAGGAAGGCGTATGGCGGGTCTGCTCCGAGCCCACCTTGGATGAGGTTAGGCAACGGCTCGTTTGTTAGGTATTTCAGTAATTTCTAAAATTTCCAGATAAGAGTAGTCTATTTCAGCAAGCACTAAATCTCACCTTTTTCCTCACCAAAAAGCTACCATTCTTCCTAAGTAGAGAAGGACGCGTAGACTGTGTCTCTTGCTATTGCAGTCGTCACCAGGAGGGTAAAGAGCCTATCTTTGCGGTGTAATCTTTGAGGGTGCCATCAGGGTTTTCTGAAGTGCTGTCCCTAAGAACAGAGTGTCCCAGGCTGCTGTGTACTCTGTGTCTCCTCCTGGGCACAGAGTTAGCCCTTGTCCTGTCCCCACTGTGCTGGCACTTTGAGTCCCTCTTTCCACCTCACATGTCCCATGTTTTATACCTAGCATGTTGTGTCTTAGGAATGAGACCACACCAGCCACCAAGGTGGATTTAGAGCACCAACAGACAGGCTCCGAATGTAGACCACCTGCCCCCCGGCCCTGGGCGCTGTCTACACGGCAGTGCATGGACTTCCTGGTACATATTTTGACTTTTCAGAAGCATATTTTACTGAGGTTCCAGGCTGGATTTTAAGATAAGTGAGTTGTCGCTCTGTGACTCATCGTGTCCTGTTTTAAGCAGCTACAGAGAATGGAGGGATGTCTAATCATCCCCAGTTTCCTGTCACAGCTGACGTCATTGTCCTTGTCATCATCTTCCACTCCATCACATTAAAGATTCCACAGTACAGAAGTTGTGAGACCAAATGTTTTACATAGACATGATCTTTGTGTCTAGGAGTCTACTGCCTTTAAATAGACAGCCTTAGAATGGATCTGATTGAGACTGAGGTATTGATTGCCCTGTGGTAAGAAACAGATGACACTAACTGCAATCTGAAAGTACCGAGCCAGTATCCCATGGCTGCGGTGTGTCACAGGTACTCACAGAGCCTCACTGGGTGCTGAAACCTCGTGGAGAAATGGGACACAGTCTCTGATCTTGCACAGTGACAGGATGTGCTTAGCGTGGTGGGAAGAGGGTCCTGTGCAGAGATCCAGGCAGGAGGGGCAGGGTGTGCTCCATGAAGAGGGTGGACCCAGGGAGGGGGGCTTCCCGTGGGGTGGGCACTGGGAGGGAGGCAGGTGGCAGTGGGAGTACATTGGCTCCCAGCTGTCATGCGGATGGAATGAGGTTTAGGTGTTAGCTTCCTAATAATCTGCAAGTACAGCAGCAAGGAGACAGTGAGGACAGATTTGGACTTGAACTAGGACTGTGGTCTTATTTCTGGATTCCGAGAGCTAGTTTGGAGAGAAGAGTAAGGTAAAATGTGCCAAGTTCACAGGTGGATGTAGGAGATGTGGTGGAGCTTTGGGTCCACAGCAGGTCTGTAGGAAAGAAGCTGTCCTTGTGCTGGGTGAGGCGGGAGTGCCAGCTCCAGGGGTACTGCTCAGGGAATGTTGGGAAGAGTGACCGGGATTGTTGGGGGGTAGATGACGAGGAAGGAGCAAAGGTTCCTGGCAGTGAGTCAACATGGCTCTGGCAAAAATGAAGGAGGGAGGACCTGTTAAACCCCAGAGGCAGGTACTCTGGGAGGTTCTTGGAGAAAGAGGCGGGGCTTGGGCTTGAGGCCCGGAGTGAGGCAGCCCTGCAGGCCTCGGGGTCTCGGCTCTGGCAAGACTGCTCTTCCGGGTGTGTGCGGGGAGGGAGCCCGAATGGGCGCTTCTGATTGGCCCACGGGCTGCTCTCGGCTGGGCGGCTGGCTGCGGGTCACGCGTGGGGGCGGACGACAGGAACTTGCTTCTCCGTGAAGTGTGTTTTGGCTTTGAGACAAAAGAAAAAGCAGTTTATTTGCACACTTCATGACCCAAAGAGACAGCTATTGATGAGAGTACGAGAGAGACAGACACAGACAACAGAGACTGACAGAATGTTTAAATAGTTGGTTCAGCTTGAAGCAAAAATTTAAAAAACACACAGAGGCAAACAAAGAAAGAGAAAGTTACTTTTGTGCGGTCTCTAATTTGGGAAGTTGGTCCTGAGGCCCTGGCTCTTTCAGGAGTCCACCTCCACTGTTGCCAGTGCTGTCACCAGAGATGAGTGAGGGCGATGGCTGAAATGAGCAGGAAGAGGCCCCGTTGGTCCCAGTGTCAGCTTTTTCCTCATTAGAAGCCTGGGAGGAGGTGAGCCAGAGCAAATCCGGTCTCCCCGCTGCCTCTCCGCTCATTTCACCAAGATCGAGATCTTTCTTTGTTATATGCTGGTGTTTGGTGGGGAGCACCTAGCCCAGGACAGCGGTGGTGAGCCATGCCCAGGCCCCGGGGGCGACGTGGCACCTGCCCAGTGCACAGGGAATGGGGAAAGCGCAGGACGGGGCGTCTTCACCCCCTCAGCTCGGCCTCACCTGGATGGAGCCCTGGGGCCCGGCCTGGCGGGCAGAGAGGACGGACTGACCGTGCTGCCGCGTCACCCGGCCTGCCAGCTCGTTGGCCGAGAAGTTGAGAGTTTTATTTTAGAAACAGAGACAGACTATGGGGATCCAGCCGGAACAGGTCTCTTCTGGCTCCTGCCCTCCCGCTGGGGCTCAGAGGGTGGAATGCCGAGGGAGCTTGCTGCTTTCAGTAGGGTGAGTGCACAGGCTCACTCTCGCTGCTGTTCTCTGGGGTCACTAGGAGGCTGGTCATCTGGAGACTGCTGCCCTCCTCCTCTGGCATTCTTGTTGGCCTTCCCTGTCGCCTCCAACTGCAGTGTGTCAGGCAGGATCTCCCATCTGAGCCACATCAGTGTCCCTTCCCCTGCCCTCTCCCCGGTCAGGGTTTAAAACGCTGCATCTGTCCCACTGGTAGGTTGGCACATTGAAAAGGGAAATTCAGGCTATGCCAATGGGTGCCTTTAGCCTTCTCCGGTAAAAGTTCAAATGCAGCTCATGAAGTAACTCAGAATAAACAAAATATCTGAAAAAAATTAAGGCTGGATGCGATGGTGCATCCCTGTGATCCAAGAACTTGGGCAGCTGAGACAGGAGGATCCCTGAGGGTTCGGTGCCAGCCTGGGCACAAAGTGAGCTCAAGGCCAGCCTGAACCGCATAGTGAGACCCTGTTGCAAAAGCAAAAAAGAGGCTATACACAACAGCCCAAAGGGTACCTTTGTGAAACTTTAAAAACCCAAATACATCATCTGAAAAGCTTTTCGTTTGTTTTTCAGATTTAAGGAAATACCTGGTTGTGCTGTTAAGGAATCTTTTTTTAAAATAAAATTTGTTGATTAAGTATACAATTTACTACCAGCCTACAATTTCACCATAGACTATGAATATAAATTTTAGATATCTTTGAAGTCAGGACTGCCTGCGAAAATACATGTGTTCCCCACACCTCAGGTCCCAGTTATAGACGGATATACACCCTGCGTGGAAAGTCTCATTGCACAGAAGAGCAGCAGAACCCAAATGAACACGTTCCTGTATTCCTGTTTGTAGACTATGGCTGTCTTGATTTTGTGATCATCTATTGCAATAATCTTGCTACTGTATTTGTCTGCGGGCAGTTAAATGTTTATTACACCACCATTATTTTTATTTTTATTGAGACAGGGACTCAGTAAATTGCCCAGGATGTCCTAGAACTCAGATTCCTCTTGTTTCAGCCTCCCTAAAGGCTTTATTTAGCCATCACATCCACCTGTGCCAGCATCACTGACTTGGCCTTTTGGGTCAGCCTTTCCCAGACCACAGCCCTGGGGAGATGCCCTTGGGCCTCTGTTTCAGGAGGGTGCTCTGCCGCTGATGAGCCGGCTCCCTGAGCTGTGGGTTTTTTGGGTTTTTTTTTTTTTTTTTTTTTTTTTTGGCCGAACCAGGGATTGAACTCAGGCCCTTGCGCTTGCAAGGGCTTATTCTACTGAGCCATCTCCCTGGCTTCTCCCTGAGCTACTGGAAGTCTTCGGCGCCTGGCCCAGTATTTCTGTTCTGCTCTGGACTGGGCCTGAAAGGCAAATAAATGATGGGGAGTTCAGTGCCCAGGGGATAGTTACTACTCTGCACCCTCCAGGATGGGGGAGCTGGACAGTTTGTTCATTTGTTCTGGGCTTTAAGGAAGCAGTGAGGCATTAATTAGAGGAGGGTTTCTGGGTGACCAAGCCTCACGTGGCTTGGCTCCTTATCTGACCAGCTGGCAGGGTAAACTGTCCCCTTCCAAAATCCAGTTTTGCTCTTAGTGGAGCGGAATTTGAGAAATTTGCTCCCTCGAGTCCAGTAGGTGGAGATTCCAGTAGGTGGATCAGATTTCAAAGGTGGAGTTTGAAGACTTTGTGAAAATCTACTTGAGGTTGGAAGGGCCCTGTTGACCAGCCACAAGGTTGTAGGGTCTGCACCAGGAAAAGGAGAAATGCAGTCTGACTTCCTGAACTCCAGCCAACCCGGTAGTCTCTGGTATTTTTTAAGTTTTTATTCCAGAAGTGATCTATGATGAGTTTGAGATAGCAGTAACCACAGAGATGATACCTTACTGTTCTTTTTGGAGCTAACCATCTGCTTTTTTTTTTTTTTTTTTTCTTTCTTTCTGTATTTAGGGCAGGGCCTGTAGGGTCTCACTATATCGATTGGATGGGTAGTAATTCTCCTGTGTTCAGCCTCTGAAGTGCTGGAATTACAGGCGTGGGCCACACACCCAGTCTCAATCTCAGCCTGCTATAGGGGGATGGCTGGCATGGCACCCCCGGGATTGAACACCCCGGCTGCCACACTCTGCCTAAGCAGGTGCTCTAGTCTGCTGAGCTATCAGGCTGGCCCTAACCATCTGCTTTGAAAAGACAGGAAGTAAAGTGTGGTCCACTTTCTGCTGACTCAGAATGGAGATCCTTCCTGAAAGGAAGCTTGAGGTCCTGGAGAGAGTGCCCTCTGGGCTGGGCTGGGCTACGCCTGGACTGCTCTTTTGAAAGACAACCCTGATCTGCATAAACAATGATTAGGATGATTACCTTGCATGTGAGATAAGCAGACTAAACAAGCCCCTGAACTAGTTGAGAGCACTTTCTGTGTCACCTGGTTGTCTGCTGCAGCCATAGTTCTCTGGGTCTAAATACCTCACAAGTACTGTCTAATGGGCCCTTTGTTTCTGTTTGTATGATTTCCTTCAGCAGAAGTAGCATCAACCATTTTTCTCTTAAATATATCATCCTCTTCTAGTTTATAGCATTTAAGTAGCTTGCTTTATCGGTCATTTCCAGAACCAGAACTTGTCTGCTTTGAGATGATTCTGCCAAAGGTCAAACCTTGCTGAAGTGGCAGAATAGGTGGGAGAAGCAGGACCCTAAGCAGTAGTAGCAGGTGAAGTTCAGCCTTTCTCTTACCCCAGGTTGCAAGGGCTTAAGAAACTCCTCTGTGTGCTCTAGCCAACCTGGCTGGGGACAGAAAGATGGCCCAGGAACCCATGACCAGACCTGGCCATGGGCAGCAGTCTCCACAGAGCTTTTTGCTGTTGCAGACTTCTTCAGATCAGTGCTGGCTTGTGCTTATTAGAGAAACCCTTCTGTCTAATTCAAGAGGAAAGCCTAATCCAGGATTTCTGGGATGTAGTGCCCACAGATGCTCTGAGAAGGTGAAGCAAGTGTTAGTAAAACCTTTCCACGTAGGGTCTCGGCTCTGTGGAAAAGTTGGGCTATCTAGGTTTAAGTTCTAGCAGCCATTTGACCTTGAAAAACTGGTTGATCTCTGCTGCCAAATGGGATCACACTGCCATCTAACCTACTGCCGTGTTCTAATTTAGCTGCTTATAGTAGCACTTACTTAAGATTTTATAGCAGCACTTAGAAGAGAGCCCAGAACATAGTGAGTCTGATTTAAATGGGAGCTGCTGTTCTTTCTGCCCTGTTGTTAGCATTTGTGTTCTGACCTCATGTCTTAAGCATGAACCACAAAGGTTAATAACAGCACTCAAACATTCCACGGAGGCCGTGCAGAGCCTGGGCAAGTGGGAGTCATTCACTCGCACTTCGGTTCCTGTCGCGTTTTCATTGTCTGACCCACCACTCTGGGAAATGGGTGACAGGAAAAGGGTTCTTTACAATGTCCTAAGGGTACAGAAAGGTAGGAACACCACAAAAACCAACAGCAAATTAGGAATAGGGAAAATAAATGAATGGAAGCTTAAACCCCAGCACTGAGGCAAAGGTATGGAAGCATCTTCACTTACACTTTATGGCTGCCACTGTAGAGCTGGTGCGGTGGATTCAGAGAAGAATCTGATGATAATTGGAAAAGGTTGCAATTTTCTGTAGCCTGAATACCATAGAACATAGCAAGTAATCAGAAGGACTAAAGTTCTTCCTGACAGCATTTTTTGTGACAAATAGAACAGTACAGATCCCCAAATTATACAATGTCAAGGCAGGTATTGCTCAATAAAGAATTCTCTTTCAGATATAGTGAGTACCCTAACAGGATAGGTATGTAGAGTGCTATGCAAGGGAAGGTTAGGTACCTCGGGGTACAGCTAGAGAGCATGGTCTCTGAGAAGCTAGGGTAGCTGTACAGAATGGAGGTTTTAGTTATATAGACACATAACAGATATTCCGACTTATAGGGCATGTCTTGTTCTGTCCCCCAGGCTAGGCTTGAACTCCCTGTCTAGCTTCATAGTTCAGATTGGCCTCAAATTCACAGTCATCCTCGCTTAGCCTATGGAGTGCTAGGATTATAGGCATGTGCCACCACACCCTGCCAATGTGATGTTGTGCTAAATGAAAAAATCAAGGCTCTCCATCATTCCCTTTCCTTGGGGTGAAATAGTAAAAGCCATCTATTCTAGCTCTTTTGAAATATACATACATTTCTCTTGTCTATAGTGGCTGTACTGTTTAGCAGAATACCAGAACACCTCCTGTCTAACTTTATACAAAGAATGGAAGTTATTAATGTAGGGCATTTAATGTAGAAGGGTCTATTTTGTATTTTCATTCATTTTTTTCCTAATGAGTCAATGGGGGCATTGTCAAAAAGAAGAAAATCACTAGGGAAATTGTTCTTTCTTTTCTCCCTTTCCCTCCCCATCGTTATGTGTTTGGGTTCCATTTCTGTTTGTTGTATATTCACAAGAGAGTAACAGGGTTTATTAACCACATCTACAAGACCCAGAACATTTGTGCTTTTGTTCAGATTTGTCCATGCTTTGAGACAACCATAAAATATTTGCTCTTTAGATGCCTTTCTTGTTTTTCATAGAGAATGGTTGAAATTTGGTTAACCATTCTGGTCCTGTAGGTGCTACCGGGGTAGCTGCTGGGGTTTTAGATTGTTGGTCTAAACCATAGGAATGCAAGCATTAAAGCACTTTGACCACTAGACAATGTGTTGTTCAACTCCACTGTGAGACAAAGGACCATCAGGAAATCAGTGCTGGAGATGAACTACTGTGAGTCCAAATGTGTGTGTGTGTGTGTGTGTGTGTGTGTGCATGTGTGCGTGCGTGTGTGTCTGTGTGTGTGTATCTAAGGGAATTTGAAGAAGCCAGGCTGCAGAGGACACCAAGGATACAGGAGCCCATGTGGCCACCGTGGGACACTGGCAGGGTGGAGGGGTCACAGCCCTCTGCAGAGCTCAGCTGTTCCTGGTGCAGAACAGCTCTGGACACATCACTGGAGCTTTTTGATGTTTTATGTATGTACAGAGAGATGCTCTTAAATTAGAAAACAAACATGCATGGAGGGCCTTTAAGAGCCATTTCTTAGATTAGAAAAGACTTTCACTGAATCCAAAAGAAAACATCACAGTGAAATGGAAAGTTTACATGAATTTTACTTAGGGCCAGAATTTCCTTCAGTAAAGTAAATTTAGCCCACTAGAAGTTAAAGGAGAAAGCATGAATTTTTCACAGATAAAAAATGGTAGAGATCTAACAATCAATCTGATCTGTTGGATGGATGACCACAGATATAATTCAGTTAAAAAGAATGGTTTTCCATGCAACTGGAGCTGCAGTTGCCAAGGAAATGGGACCTTACCAAAGGTGGCATCTCTACCCAGTAAGAAGGATGTGAGGTATTTCAAGGGGGCATGGGCACCTTAGTCTTTATTTTGAAACTGCCTCACGGATTAAAATTGCAAGGTACTGGTAGGGTGAACATGCTTGAGTGTGAGGGACAAGAAAAGAACTTGGAAATATTTATAGAATCATGGGTTCCGTTCCATGTATTCTCCTGCCTTGGCTTAGCCACTCAGGAAGCTTGACCTTTCCAGCAGCTTGGGCAGCGGCGCAGAGTGGAGTTAGGAAGAAGTGGGAGGGGCCAGTGCAGGGACCTCTTTTCATTTTCTGAATCCACTGGAGCAAAGTAGAGAATGCTGTAAGCTCATGTGCATGTGCAGTGTGGCACCGGTGACCAGGGCAAAGAATGAAACCATTGCTCAGGGGCTTTGTTGTTCTGTTTAGTTCCTCCCCAGTACTGGGAATCAAACCCAGGACCTAGCACATGCTAGCCAAGTACTCTGTACTTGTATATCACTGAGCTATATCCGTAATTCTTTTTTTTTGAATTTTAAAGAGACAAAAAACCAATAAAAACAGTGATATAGAATTTCAATATAAGATAATAAGAAGTTAACAATGTTTATTGTATTGCATATTGCTATCTCCAAAGTAGTTGCTGAGATTATAAGACATAGGTAAGTATCCTTGATCAAACAGTATAAGCACAAACCATTTCTTTCAATGAACTAATAGAAATTACTAGTGCAATTACCTTAGCTATCTTGTGTGTGCATGTGTATGTGTGTGCATGTATTTTTGTTGTTGTTGTTCTTCCTCTATTCCAGTTGTTCTTTCATTTTGAGCAGTGTTTTTTCCTTTCAGAATATCTATTGTTCATTTTGGATCTTATTTACTCTGTTACACTAGGGAGACAATGCAGTGTTTACACATGCAAATCTGATTTATTTTCACTTATAAGTATGGTCTCTAGTTGCACCCATTTTCCTACAGAAATCTCTGGTTTCAACCTAAGTTTGCAGACTAAAAATTAGAGAAAAAGAAGGGCTATAAGGTCAGCCAACATTTTGGCCCTAACCTTTCAAGATCAGTGAAAACTCAGGACATGAGAGAAGCTATACTGTAACATCATGTAACTCAGTTGTGTCCCAAATTTTCTGATCAAGGAGATTATGGGACCACAGAGGAAAGTGATCGCCAATGTAGAGTGTGCCCAAGAAGAGTCAGTTGGAGAGAAAACATTCTCTCAGGCTTTCACAGAGAGCAAATTGATCAAGCAATGGCCGTGACTCATCCACATGGCTGACACTCACAAAGTATCTACAAACTGCGGTACAGGGTTTCAGGATAAATCCTGAAGGGATTTGACTGACCTTATCAGATACAAAAGTTACATTTCTTCTTATGTCTTGTTTTATCTTGGTTTTAATATCCAGCAGAAAAGTATAAAAATGAAGTATGAAAAGTGAAGCCATATTAATATGCTGACCTGTAAAAGGCTCAAGTCAACAACTTCTGACATTGCCAGTCTTATGGAAAACCCACTACTATTATGGATTACTGGATTATTTTGGAATATTTTGCTGAATTCAGGCACCTACAATATTTAAATGACAATGGAATACCCCTCTCTGACAAAACTAAACAAAAAGGGGGATACAAATGAAGGACCATTTTGTATCTGTATATTCAAAATAGTTAGGATAGGTATACAGCTACATTCTCTTAATTCAGTGAATAGAAAGATTTGCTCTAATAGTGTTTGTGCACAGGATATCATGTCTGCATCTTGTACAATGAATAATCACTTACAACAATATGCAGTGTATTGATTATTGAAGCTGTCCAGCTAATCAGTTTTGAAACTGTCTCATTGCTATTTGTTTCTCAGTAAAATTATTTTTAAAAAATCTTTGATTTATCCATCTGTGTAGCTGAATAGTATTCTAGTGTATAACAATACCAAACCTTTTTTACCTACTCCTTGGTTGATGGGCATTTCAGTTCTGATACCTAGCTATTATAAATTAAGCTGCTATAAATGTGGGTATGCATAAATTGTTGTGGTTTCATGCTTTTAATTTTTCTGGGTATACCCAGAAGAGGGATAGCTGGGTTGAAGAGGATCTCTAATCCTAGTTTTTTGTTTTTTTTAAGGAATCTTTACACTGATTTCCACAGTGGTATACTAGTATACACTTCCACCAAAAGTGGAGAAGTGTTCCTTTCTCCCCACAAACCTACCAGCATTTTCTATTGGTTGGTTATCTGATGATAGCTATTCTTTCTGGTGTGAGATAGAATCTCAGGGTTGTTTTAATTTGCATCTCTTGAGTGACCAATGATGTTGAATTTTTTTTCATATATTTATTTGCCATTTGTACTTCCTTATCTGTAAAGTGTGCAGTCATCTCAGATGCCCACTTTTGCACTGTGTCTTTGAATTTGGGGGACCTGAATGTTTTCAATTCTTTATGAGTTGTAGGTAAAAGTCTTTTGTCTGAGGGACAGTTGGCTAACTTTTTTTCCCATTCTGTGGACTGTCTTTTTATTCTATTGATGATTTCTTTTGATGTGCAAAAACATTTTAGTAAAATGAGATCCCAGTTGTTGATTGTTTTAAGTACTTTCCATGCAGTTTGGTTGTTGTTCATGAACTCTCTGCCGACCCCTGTGTCTTTAAGGTATCTGTTTCTTTTCTCTTCCAGTAGATTTAGTACTTCTGTTTTAGTATTTGGATCTTTTATCCATTTGACTTAGTTTAGTGCATGGTGATGGACATGGTTCTAGTTTTCATCTTCAGCATATGGAAAGCCAGTTTTTCCAGCACAGTTTATTTATTTATTTTGTAACTTTCTGTGAAGCTCTATTCCAGAGGGGCTCAGTCCTTCTTGGCAGCTGCCTTCTTTACGGTGGCCAGCATGTTGCTCAGCTCCTCATGCTTCCTTTTGGTGCAGATGTGCATCCCCACCCTTTTCTTGATGAACTTGAGGGCGCGTTTGTCCTTGGAGATCTTGAGCAGCTCTATGATGCACCGCTCGCAGGGGGCAAAGCTGCACATCTCCTGGATCATGTCCTGCACAAATTTGGTGTGTTTGGTGAGACATCCGCGACGGTGGCTGGGCCTCATTTTGCTCACATTTGTAGTCACCTTGTGGCCCTTATTGAGGCCCACGGCCATGAGTGGAGGGCCATGGCTACTCTTATTCAGTGGTTGCTGTAGTGGAAGAGCCTAGCACTATTTATTAAGGAGGCTATCTTTCTTCCAGTGAACATGTTTGGTCCCTTTATTAAAGATAATGTGGCTGAATGTGTTTGTGGTTGTACCCACATCTTCTAATCTGTTCCACTGATCCTCAGGTCTATTTTATCACCAATGCCACATAGTCCCTTTTCCTAAAAAAAATCAAAAATATTTTGACACAGGGTTGCCCAGGCTGGCCTTGTGGCCAGCCTCTTCCCTCAGTTATATCAGACCCTTGAGACATGGGCCCTATCCCAGGTTAAGGAGATCCAAACCAGCAGTGTCCTTGGAAGTCCTGAGTGCTCTGTGTGGACCTGTGACTGCACAGAAAGAAGAATCACTGGTCCCAACTGCTTAGCTACCTATTACCTGTTTGCAGGGAGCTCGGGAGGAAATAAGCAGAGACAACACAGGAACAGGTCAGATAACAGCCCTCTAGAGCTTTTTGTTTATCTGTGCTGCCACTGGTATGTAAACAGTTCTGGAAGTTGTGAGCTCTTCTCATGGCCTGTGAAGAGCTTCACTGTGGTCTGGGGGCAAAGGATGCAAAAGGCATTGGAGGGGACAGAAAAGATGGAGTTGCCAGGTGATCACCAAAGAGCAGCGACAATGTCAACAATGTCCATACTAACAATCCAATCCTGAACCTTATAGCTATCCTTTTTCCACCACTTTATGATTTTATTTTATTTTTTATTTTTTTACCTAATCAGTGATTGAACTCAGGCCCTTGCACTTGTCAGGGAAGCGCTTATTCCCCCGAACCATCTTCCCAGCTCCTCTACTTTACATTTTTAAAGGAGGGTTCCATCCAGGTTTCTATTGGGTTAGAATGCTTAATACAGAAAAAAAATACAATAGTATGTTTTACTAATATTCTTCTGTACTTTTTTCACTATATGACAAAAAGCAAAACTCTGAGCACCATGTGTTCAAGCCACTGTCTAGTTGTCAAAATAGGTTAAAGTCTGTCTTGTTTGGAAGCATAACTTTGGTTCATGGAGTTCAGAAATAGTCATGAAAGCTTTTTCTCCTTTTTTTTTCTTTAATTTATGAGTCTTTTTCATTTGGTAGATCTGGCAGTAAGTGCCAGCTTTGGGTTGTGCTCTATTATGACATAAGGTGGAAGGGGAATATTAGGAATAAAAAGAGATAGGGAAGGGCAATCTGAGACAGTATACAGATACAGGAAGTTGAAGAGTTTAGGAAGAAATAAACTTTAAAATGACTGGTGTACTAGCGAAAAGGTACAGTGAAATCACACTAGACCTTACCTAGAGGATCCTGATCCTTAGAATACTGTTCTGCTGGAGTTTGCTATTTGTGCCTACATTGCATGCTGCATTGCTCATGCAAAGCATAAAGAGAGTTGAGAAAAGTTTTATAAAAAAAAAGCATTTAAGTGACTGTAACAAGGCAAATAAGCGTGGCTTTGAAGTTGCCTGTGCCACTAAAGATGGTCATTGATCTGTTGCTTTTCTAGTAATTTGAAATGTTTCATAAGAATTTAATAGGCCATGTTATAGAATAAACATAATCACTTGTTCATTTGTTCACTTAACAAGTATTAAGTGCTGAGTAATAATGACCTATCATGGATTTTCAAACTTCTAGAAATAATTAGGGAAATGGGTGCTCCCTGCTGGGAGTGGGAGAGTTCCCCAGGAGCTGCACCTGGTTCCCACCTAGAGCTGAGGCCTGCTATCAGGGTTTGTTTTTTTTTTTTGCAGGGTTTTTGTTTTGTTTTGTCTTTTAATCTGGGGTGTTTCTTTTGCCACTGGGTTTCTTTGAAGCTGGTGGGAATGAGTATGGGAGAGAACCAAGGCCTGAGGAGGGGTGCAGGGGGCCAAATGCCTGTTAACAGCTTGGGAGAGGTCAGGAGTTAGGGGTTGATTCTAGTGCAGCAAACCCCAGCCTGACTCTGCCATTGGCAAAACATCATTTGGCTTGGTTAAAACAGGAAAGGCTTGGGGGAACCTTCTGGTAAGAGTGAGAGGTGAAGGTAAAGATTAACTGAAGTTGCCAGGGAAGCGGGTGGCAGTTGGGTGGTGTAGCTTATGCACACCGACTGGCGTGTTAGCAGAAGGAGCCAGCTGGCATTGGTGTGCACACAGGAGCATGCATGACTGCATTCCTTCCTGGTTTGTGCTGCTCTTTCATATCACGCATTTAACTTGGGTAGCCCCTGCACCATGCCCGGGGCAGAAGAGTGCAGATACAGTGGGCGGCTCCTGTGGGAGAGCCACTCCTCTGTGCATCAGAAGAATGGGCCTCCTCCCGACTGAGAAAAACAAATGGGCCTGGGGAAGGCTTGGTCTACCAGGGAGGCGAGGCTGTGCTCTGCTGGGAAGAGACAAGAGTTTCGTTTTCCTTTCTCTGCTTTCTAGCCAGGTTGTTCTGGCAACTCATGGAGCAGTTCTGCCATGAAATGAGGATGACAACTTTTACCCTCTGCCCTCCAGGATTTGTTGCGAATATGAAATGAAATTGCTCAGAGAAACACTGTGGGGTAGTGTTAAGCACTGTGTACACACGAAGACGGATGTCCTTAGAGGATCCTGACAGCACCCGCCTGGGGGTCCTAGTTGTCCGCTGCCCTCACTGGCTTGCAGGAATTACCTTCAAGGTGGAGCCTGGAAGAAGTCAGACCTGGGAGTCTCTCTCCATTCTCAGACTATGGGTGCATTTGTAGTGGTTTTTGACAAGCTCCCAAATCCAGTTTATTTTCTGTTTCTTTTTCTTCTTTATAAATCTCTGAGTACTTTAGTTCTATTTTGGGGAAGGTGTCCAGGCAGCTTTGATGACTTAGCGGTTTGGGGTGAATGAAACTTTTTGCCTGCGCTCTTTGAGCCCTCGCCTTCTGAAATCGACTATGAGATGAGCCCCTCGTGCTACACCAGGAAATCCTCACCTGGGCCCAGGCCTGTGGCTGTGGCTGTGGTAACACGCTCTTTTGGGCTCCCTTCAGGCCCAGGCGGAGAGGGTGTCCCTCAGAGCCTGTTCGTCTGCCTTCCCTCTCAAAGTGAGCAGGCCATGTATGTGTGTCGTGTCTCTGGGTGGCTTGTTTTATATTAGTCAGGGCCCAAACAACGTAAGGAAGAATTTCATTTTGAGAACATACAGAGATGACCACGCTCTGCCCACATGGGCCCCTGGGGAGAAGAAACTTGCCCTGTTGGTCGTGAACAGCAGTGCGCAATAAAACATTCTTTCCTTGAACTCTTTTCACCACGAAGGAGGCACAGGGGAGAACCCAGCAGGAATTCTTTCTTTCAGCCACTTCCCCCTCTGCTGCTTACATTCACTCCACAGATCTTAGAGGGCTGCTACTGTGTGTGAGAGAGAGGAGACAGAGCGGCGTTTTATGGAAGAGACTGATTAGCTTTGGCTGTTTTTGTTGTCATCGGCAGTGCTATGGATCCTATTTTATGTTTACTGCCCCTTGACATTTCTTAAAAGGAGTCTTCAAAGCAGACAGTCCTATTCTGATGACAGGTTTCTGGGCAATAAAGTTGACAGGGTTTAACATGGGGAAAGTAAACCTAATGGAAAAAGAAAGCAGTATAAACAACTGCAGCTCCATTCCAGGAAGACCTTTGATGGGAAAGGGCCTTGTTTATGAAGATGGAGGGGCAGCTTAGGCTGACCACAGCCTCCAGGGTGGTGGAGCCAGAGGTCTTCTTCCTACTTTCTGGTGAGATAACCCCGGCATTTGTAGTAACAGCCAACTCTTAAAGCCAGGAGATAAAACCATAGCAGGGAGACCTTAGTGTTGTCTAACAGGATTTCTCAAGTGGAGTTATGATGGATTGGTTTCCAACTCCTGATCTGTTTGTCTGTTTTGCCCTTAGCTCATCCAATCACCAGTGTTTTCCCTGTTCCAGCCAACCAATCCCTGTGCATCGAGTGTGATTCGCATTTACATACTGAGCTTGAAACCAGCTTGCTTACTATAACCAAGGTTGTAGTTAAAAAGCTTTATTATACTAAACACAGTTTTAGGATATAGTGAGAATGGTGTCCAATAGTCCTCCAGGGCATGGATTTTTTAGTCATTGAAAAAGCAATGCATCAGTGGGGATTTTCCTGGTGGGACTTTAAGAGTGGGTAATGGATGGTAATTTACACTTGTGTTCATATATGCATGTGTATATGTATTTTGAGTTTTACTATGCATTTAATCTCACAAGAAAGACTTAAGATGTGATAGGTCTATGCCCCCTCAATGACATTATTCATATATATCACAAAGTTATACTACTGGAGAAAACTTTTAATATCTATTCTTCTCCATAAACAGAATTCCAGTGAAAGAAATCTAGACAGGAGAATAAAGCATTTTTTGAAGACAAAAAGTGATATTGATATATAGCCACAGAAATTTAAACAAAAATGTTATAGTATATTACTATGAAAGAACATGGTTCTCGAAAAGACCATGTTGAAATATGTTCCTGTAAAGAAGTGTGTAATATCAGATGGTCCAGGCATTATAGCACATTTACTTACACTAAGGCATGGTAGAAAAAAGCACCCGCCTAATAGCTCAAATTTTGTGTTTGATGATATATAAATATTTGGCTATGCTTAATAATTAAAGCTGTTCATTCATTATTTGTCCATAGAAGGCTACTCAGTTCACAATTTCTTTTTATGTACAAGCAAGCAAAAAGTCAAACGTTGCTCTGTCTTACTTGGAATAGGTAAAGAAATATAAAGATGCATGTTCATTTTAGTGGAATCTGAATCTCATGATACAATAGCCATTACTGCTGGTTTCTTTGATCAGTTTCTGAAGGGCTAACAAAGCAGGCTTCTGCATAAGGAAATCATAAATCAAATGTATGAAACAAACTCAGAAACTTCTCATGTGTTTCCTTAAGTCTATGATGAGTGCTTAGTAACTGGCAATTTTACATTTTAGTGTTTTCTGTGGTACTCTGAAAACTATCTTTGGTGGAAGAATACTTTTCTTTACCTTCTATTTTCAGTCCATTGTAGGCTGATACAGTTAGAAAATACAATAAAAATTAGTTACTGGAAACACCAAGTTGTATGCTTAGATATCATTTTAATTTCAAATTGGTGTAGGCTTTTAGCATACATTCTTTTTTTTAAACGTGGCTAGTGTTTTATTTTATTGACTAGAAAATGTATGTATCAAACCAAGAGGAAAAACTTCATGAACTTAATAGAATCAGATAACTAAGTTTGCCATTCATAAACCTAAATTTATTATTGCAAATCCCACTTGTAATTTTATATTTGATGAATTTCATTATTATTTTTATTGTGCTATCAAGTACTTACTATTTCTATTTTAAAGGTCAGGAGGAACAGCGCATAATTTACACCTGATTACATAGAGGCACCCTTAAAGTCTGGGCCTAGCCAGTGCTGTGAAACATTACTAGCTAAGAGATGAGCATTGGACTCAAGGATCATATTTTGACTTACACTGTGACCCAGGGCTCGAGCTTCTCAGATAGTCAAATGGGAGGAGAGGGCCTAACTAAGAGAGATTTCAGTGTCTCTTGTCATTCCCTCAGATACTTCTGTGCTTGATCGTGCAACCTCTTGCATTAGTCACTGCCTCCCAGTCTTTATGTGGTATACCTTTGAGTTAATTACACACATCTTAACATCCCATTTTCTGCAAATTAACCTTTACTTCAAAAATATAAATGATCACATGCATTCTTCTTCACAAAATTAACTACCACGTCCTCTATAGTGTTTGTTCAAGGGAGTATTGTATTTTTTTTTTCTTAAACACATTTGAAATAAATCCAAACACCTGTCTTGCATCCTGTAAACATGTATTTCAGAATGAATCATGCGTTCTTTGATTCCATATGTTTTACAGGTTGGTCGGAGACATTTGTGTAACAATTAAGAAAATGAACGGGCGGCTAGCTTCCCAAGCATTGGTTCTGAATGCCTACATGGGGGGCTGTAAATAAGGAGGTCATGGAATTAGCCATGCAGAACTCACTCTTTGGCCTGCAGTCATTTAGTAAATATCAATTGCATTCCCATCCATGCTGCAGCTTTGACTAAACATTTTCTAGAATCAGAGGAAGTTTCTTTTGAAAATGAGGATTGTTGACTTCAGTTTTCCAATGAAAGAAACAAAATTATGAATATGTAGAACTACCGTCCACTTCTCTTTTTTCAGAAAAGCATCCATCCATGGCCCTAATTTTCTCCAGTTCCCTCCCCTCTAAAAGGCTATGTAGCAGTAGAGGTTGCTTTCCATAGTGGAGACTCGGGCAGAGGTTTCCCTCTGGGGTGGGCCCCTTAAATGGGCACTAAGTTCTTGATTCCTGTTTTTTATTATCTTCTGAGTGACCCAAGTGTGGATTGAGAAAATGGAGCCCGTAACTGCAGAAACAGAGCCTTACTGGGGATTTCACCCAAAGTTTGTGGCCCTGTTTCATGACTTGGTGCAACTTGCTCCTTTTCCATTCTGTTTTTCCTTCTATGATGATAGTTTAGGACTTGGAAGTCACCCCCTTGATTTCCTTTCTTTTTCAGCCCCCTAGATGAGTCCTGGGGAGTTTGTATTTTGTTGGGAAATACAAATCTTTCCCCTGCAGCCTAGTGCAGAGCAGTGGGATATAGAGACATGCTTAATGCATTCGTCTCTATAGCTTCTATGTGTGTTTACTTCTTCCTTTCTGTTTTTGCCCTTGTCCTTCTTTTCCTCTCATCTTTAGCTTTCTGTCTTTTTTAAAGCCACACACTGCTCATTAGTGCAGGTTGCTTTCAGGACCGGAACGCAGGTCTTCAGCTCAGGCTTTGGCAGGGAGGCCCTGAAAAGCAAAGCTCAGAGTGGCCTCAGATTCCAGCCCCAGGTGTCAGATTACAGCCCTGAATTCTTGTAGCTTCCCTCCATGGGAGGAATAAAAGTGCAATAAAATTGCTAATGATTAAGAGAGTGCAATTTTTCTCCCAGATTCTTGTATTTCTAAACTAAAGTAGGACTCATAAGGTTCCCGCTTGGTAGTTAATGATACATATTCAAGCAGTACACCGAAATACCTGCTTCCCATCCTTTGGTGCTGTATTTGCCTGCTGATACCATTGTGTCTTGGGCTGTATTCTTTATTCTTTTTGTGTGGTGTTGTTTTGTGTTTAACACAGAGTCTCCCTCTGCAGTTTGGGCTGGCCTTTGTAGCTCCCAGGCTGGTTTCGAACTCACAGCGATCCTCCTGTCTCAACCAACCAAGTTCTGGGATTATAGGCGTCTGCCACCACACCTGGGTCTCTGTATTCTTTATTCTTGTTATCTTCATTAGCAGTGAGAAGTAAAGGAGAGATCTACCTTCTAAGAAAGACAGTCGCAACTGATTCAAAGAAAGATTTTACATCCATTACTCTTATTAAGCCCCACTTCGAGAATAGGTAAATTAAAGCTGACAGCAGTTGTTCGACTTACCCAGTGTCGTAGAACTTTATAAGAAGTGGAATTCAATTCTGACTCAGTAGTTCATTGAGAATGCACAGTATGCAGCCTAAAAGCCTGGGCCGTCCCGTTCAGGGTTGCCTTGGGTGAGGAGCTGCAAGACTTTAGTGGTTGTAGAAGGAAAACACAGCCTTGTACTTGCTTTTGTGACAGTCCTGACCAGGGAGTTTTGTGTGGGTTGGGAATATTGACACTGTAGATGATGCTGATAACATCCCTGCTGCAGTCAGAGATGGAGAGATTGATTCTTCAGAGTTCTTCAAAGTGCAGAGTTCGCTGGAGCTGTCAGGGAACTGAACGTCTTTTCCACATCTGCACATGTGTGTGCCAAAGCCACACACGTGGTGGGGTCAGCAACTTAGGGCTTGAGGAAGGATAGACTCTGAAACGGTCGGAGGAGGCAAAAGATGCAGACAGGCTTCAGGGAAAGATGGCACCCGTGTGGATGGCGTGGGTGAGTGAGGCAGTGAGTAGTAAAGAAAATGAGCTAGCAAGGCAGGCGCAGCCCAGCAAAGTCTGACAAACTGAACGGCACCTGGAGAAGTGGAGCAGAGTGGAGGCAGGACCCCCAGGGACCCAGAGACTCGGACTTTGGACAGTGAGGGAAGGAAGAGGCCCAGCCAGTACAAAATGGTGGAGACCTCGTCATGCAAGCAGTCAGATGGCATTTGTCTTGTTTTTATGATCCTGAGATTCCCACCCCCTAAGACCTTCGGTTCAGCTTTCTCTGTATTATTTAATCAACAGTAATAGTGATTTCATATTGAACTTGTAAAATTTATGACATCTTTCTTAATTTTTAGGTTGCAGAAAAGATCTGACAGCAAAGTGCAATATAACCACCACTGTTGAATACCTATCATCTTATTTAAAAAAAAAAAAAAATCTAAGGGAGGACCCTCAACTATCATGTCTTATTTGATCTTTATAGGTTTTGAGTTGAGGGATGGAAAAGGTGTATTCCTAGAAAGAACAGAAAATAAATAACTTTTATGATGTGCTTTAATATTTGTAAAGTTGTATACATTTATGGTGTTTATAATGCTTGGTGAGGAAAATTGATTAATAACAATAATTGGTTAATCACTTACTAAGGGCTAAACATCTAGATTTTGTTAAAAACAGAAGAGACTTGGATTTCATTAACTTGTGTTTTTTTCTATAGGATTTACATTTCCTTTTTTCTTCCTTTTTGAATAAAGTTAATGTGAGATAGTCTCAGGCATACCTTGGCCAGAATGTAGAAAGGATTCCCTATTGTACAAAGGCTAAGAGCTCTCGTACTGGAAGGGACATAACCTGGTCCAGTCCTGCCCTGCCACTGGTTAGAAGTCTGACCTTGAGCCAGGGGCTTCAGCTCTCCCAGCTGTGCACTGGCAGTGGAACCAGCAGAGACACAGCAAAGGCATTCATGAGGTGATTGGAGATGACCGATCCCAGGCCCAGTGTAGCGCCCAGCCCGCACAGTGCCCCGGACAGGTGGCTGCTGAGCCCCCACCCAGGGGTCAGGTGCGGCAGCAGCTGAGGATTAGGAGGCCCAGAGGTTGCTAGAAGACAGCAGGAGAGGACAGCTGGGGTGAATAATGACCCTCGCTGTAATAACACATATGTCATTTTTCTGATTTCCTTGCTCTGTGCGGCAAACCTGCCTTCTGATTGAGTGTGGTGGTGATCTGGGTCTTACTGAACCCTCAAGGTTCCTCGCTGATTTCCTCCTCAGAACTCTGCAATCAAAGGACTCCCATGAATTGCTGGCAAGGAAGCAATGCATGGATTATTTTGGAGACCGCTTCTTCTAGAAGCTGTGAGTGCCGACTGCTGCGTCCTCACATGCACATCCTGTGTCCCAAGTGGAGGCAGGGCCTCCTCACACCCCTAGTCTTCCCGTGCTCCTTTGTGTGCCCAGCATAACACCTCTCACCTGGCGCTGCCGGGTAGAGGGTGGGAAGAAAGATCAGAAGGACCAAGGAGCCCATCCGTCAATGCACATCCTTTTGATGGGCCTTGTAAGAGACTGAGTTGAAAGGTGGATATGAATCAGTACAGAAAGCCAGGCAGTCACAGGTCTGTTGCTTCCTAGTGAACTGTCCCAGGGGTTCACAGTGAACCTTATCCTCCCCTTCCCACCCACCCCACACATGTTTTCTTTCTCAGGTGAGGCAATGACTTAGAGAAAATGCACCCTGAAACACCAAATTAGGATGAACACACCGGGGCTCCATTTCTGTCTGTCTGGTGGGCGTGTGTCCTGAGTTGGTGCTGGAGAAGGAGCAACTGCAGATATTTGTCTGCCCTGCTTTTGTGACATTCAGATCCAGGGAAGGGGGATGGTGGCAGCTGGTGTGACAGCTACTGTAGATATCTTCTCTGGTAGCATTGCCATGTACTGGCTGGCCAGGAAACAGAAGTGACACAGGTGACACACCAACGTTTGGGGACTTGAGGCTGGATCACAGGGGCCGATTCTTGTCCTTCTCCCCCAACGTCCACAATAAGACTCAGTGTCAGACATGGACACGTTCTTCAAAAATCGTATCTGCAGACATGCTCGTAGCCCGCACCAGCCTGCCTGAGGGACTTGCTTCGAGAATGATCATGAGCTAATGATATTCTTGACCAGCTGTCCAGCTGCTCACTGAGAATGTAAGACAGATGTGCACACCTTCTCTTTTTATCCTGTCCTCATAAAATTTATTAGTGTAAAGATGATCTGTTTATTCAGTCTGAAAGATGTGCTCTGATACATTTCACTGTGGGGTTGACTTCTTTCTTTTTTATCAGTAAGTGTGATGACTGTGGGGTTGTGAGTCTAAGAAGCAGAATTGTTTTCAATCCTAGGCTAAGATGTATCTGCTTGTATTTATTTTCATATGCTATCCCGTATCTCTTAACGTTAGAATGAAGTGGCTGTCTTGGCCCCACACCAGCAATAAGAATGCACAGAGTAGGGTGTGGGTGGGAGGCCATTACTGTAAAGTTATGACGTTAGGGTGCAGGGTAAGGTCTCGGCCCCCTCCCCAAGGTCTTCAGGTCTGCAAGAAGGCATTTCCAGGAAGCTACTGAAGCTCCCTGGAAGCAGGAAGCCCAGGGCAGCCTTGCAGCTTGCCCCATGGGGTTTTTAAGGGTAGGGACAGGTGTGCACATGCGTGTCTTCCGTGGCAGCTCCTGGCCAGCTGTTAAGAAACTGCCAGTTGTTTGCCCTGCAGTGACAGGGCGCAGTGGGAACCTGGTGGACAAACGGGCTCCAGCACACCAGGAAGGGCTGTGGGGCACCAGAGTTTGGGATGGAAAGATGCTGCACTCCTGCAGCCATGACCCTGGGTCACTGTGTGGGCAGTTGGCAGTTCTCCATAGGACCGGGGTCTGGGTGGGAGCAGTTCCAAGGGGGGACCCCTGTGTGCGGCTGTTAGCAAGCAGGAGGTCCTGCTTCTGGAAAAGGGACGGGCATTCCACTTGCAATGACTGTAAAATGACCGGTAGCTTGACCACATGCATAGGGGAAAGTCGTGTGTGTG
>PVKA01017594.1:0-45466 GCA_004027165.1 Ctenomys sociabilis
AGGACAGATAAACCAAAGTTTATACTATGTTAAATAAAATGGCCAGGCATCAAAATACAGATATTGCGTAATCTCACACCAAAGTTTTAGACATTAAACTCATAAGGGCAGACACAGTGGTGCCCAAGGGCTGGCGGAGGCAGTGAGGAATGGGTAGATGTTGGTTATAAGGAAAAAGTTTTAGTTGGCAGGAAGGCGAAGCTTTGGACTATTGTACAGCATGATTCTTCTTTAGTTAAGAATAATGAATTATATACTTGAAAAGTACTGAGAGTAGATTTTAAATATTCTCACCAAAAAGTGCTAAGTGCATAGGGAGACATTCGGTCATCTCAGTTTTTACAATATATGCCCAAGGTTTTTTGTCAGCTAAAAAAAACAAAAAGTGATTGAAATCAAAGATGGCCACATTTTAATCTGTTCATTTAAAATGTCTAAAGCAAAAGGAGATAAAAATATATTGTTTTCTGTCCCCCTCTTTTTGTAAAGCCACCATCACCCAGTAAAGGTGATACACCACACTGAGGACCTCACAGAATCCTAATCATGTCCCAAAGGCTCCACCGCTAGACACCATGGTTAGTTTGAGCACACTGAAGGAAAGCATTAGACGCAGCTGTCCCCTCCTAAGAATCGTCGCAAATGACATGATGTTATACCGCACACCCATTTAGAGTAGCACAACTTACAGTAGCTAATCCTGGGGGCGGCCTCTGGGTCCATCAACGGGTGAATGGATGAAGGCAGTGCGGTAGCATACACCATGAAGTGCTAGTCAGTCATAAAGAAGATAAACTGCAGTCATTTGTAGGGAAGTGGTTGTACCTTGAGAGACCGCAGCGTGGAATGAAATAAATGAGACACAGAAGCTAAAATATTGCATGGTTTCTCTCATACGAGAAACCCCAACTCATAAATAAATAAAAAGGCAAAATACAAGGTAATGAACAGGGAGACAGATCTTTTATGAAAGAAAAGGGAAGCAAGGGATGAAGGGAATGGGGAGGAGGGGGAAAGACAGGAAGGAAAAGAAAAACAGAATTCAGATGTGTTTTACACATGTATCAGTTCTACATGATGAACAGTACCATTTTCTACTGCAACCATGAACTAATAAAAATAGATCTTTAAAAATGTAACTATTATTATTATTGCTATTATTATTATTGAGCTAAGTAACTCTTCCATGGCTGGGCTAAATGCAGGCCTCACATGTGCTGGGCAAATGCTCCACCACTCAGCTATGCCCCCAGCTTTGCTTATGCTGTGGTTTGAATACAGTTTGCTTCCCTAGATTCACACAGGCACCCACACTCTGCAAAGTCCCATGTCGCAGTGTTAAGAAGGTGTAAGTGGTGACTAGACGTGAGCTTTGGGAAGTGATTACCATATAAGATTAGTGTGGCATCACCATTATTGAGTGTTGTTGGCTTTACAAATAGAGGGAGAGACCACAGATGAACACGCTCATTGTGTCTCTTGCCATGTGACACCCTTTACTACCTCTGGACTCTGCAAAAAAGAAGACCTCCGCAGTATGTCCAAACCTTCTTTCTTTATAAAGTTAGCCTGCCTTAGGTATTTCATTAGAGTGATGAAAAATTGACTAAAATCCACTCAAGAGTTTTGAAGCCAGGTAGGATGGCACAAACATGTAATGCCAGTGCTTGACAGGTGGCAGGAGGAAAATAGTGAGTTCAAGGCCAGCCTGGGCAACTTGCTTCACAGTTGCTCTGAACTACAGAGTTCAAGACTCTTTTTATGGGGGGGGGGGTTAAGGGGAATCAGGATAATGTATGGGGAGGATGTAGAAGACAGAAAAAAAAAAAAAGGGAGTCATCCAAAATGGATGAAGGTATGGACAAGGGTCTACTTTTTCCTCTAAGTGAGCGTAGGCATACTACTAGCAATTGTTAGCTATTCTGGAGGCAGTTTGAATAACTGATGATATCTACCATATTCTTTCAAACCTCAAAAAGGTGAAGTATTATCACTAAGGCTGTTCACGCCCATTCAGTGGTTCAGACATAAAAGAAATGATAATTATGGGAACTGAGCTACGAATCCTGAATGACCCCAGGGACAACATGCTTATCTGGTTGTCTTAGGTTGCTGGCAATTTATTAGAGAAGTTTTAAGATTTCCTTAACTGATTTTCACCTTAAGTGCTCTATCTGGAGAGCACTAAAAGCTCCCGATAAGAAATGATTTCAAAGAGGTAATGCGTCTGGCCAGAAGGCCTGCTGGGTGAATTAGGGGCACTGTTAGGAGACCGGCCGGGTGGGGCAGCTGGGTCCAGCACACAGGATGATGCACTGGACACAGCCAAAAGCTGCTCCTTTGACAGGGCCCGTGGGGCTGCTGCTCCTTCCTGTTGCCAGGGTAACCAAGGGAGGAAGAATCGTACGATTTGTAACAAAGATCTTCAAATGAGGCCAAGGGCTCCATTTCATTCTGCTTCACCCCATAATCCTGAGCTGCATGCTTTCCCAGGGACCACAAGTCCCGAGCTACTTTAACCCCTGCCTGCCTCTTGCTTCCTGCCTGCCCTCCCTGTCCTGGTCCCCAAGTCCATCTTGCTGTCCCAGGATCATCCCAAGCTCACACCCGCTGAAGGCTTGCACATGTGTGCCCCCTCCTGCCAGGAACATTCCTTCTCTAATATTCGTGCAGCTGATTCACTCTTATTTTTAGCCCTTGGCTCTGTGAGCAGCTTTCTGTCCACTACCTTGTCACTTTTTTTCTATATCATTCTATTTTATTTATAGCACTTAGCACTCTCTGAAAATAAGCTGTTGATTTCCCTTCCTGGTCATTGTCCATCCTTCCCATTAGAATATGAACTCTGGAAGAACAGAAACATCCTGTCTCGCTCAGGGCTACAGACCCCCAGAGCCATCCACCCACGTGCAGGAGAAAGGAACAAATAATCAGTATCACCCAGACCATTGATTATTTACTTTGTGCTGCTCACAGGGCTGTGGGTTCTCATGACCACCGAAGCACTGGATTCTCACAGCAATCCTCCAAGGTAGGTTTTGCTCCCTGGTCCCCTGGTACAGATTAGGTTTCAGAGAGAGACTTTACTACTTTTCCAATGTCACAACTAACAAGATCCATGACCTCACTTGAACTCAGGCATGTCTGACTCCAGCACTCCTGCTGTAAGTCAGGAAGTAGCATGTCTCCTCCGTGAAGGGTGAGGTAACGTTTTGGCTTTTCAGGCCACCTGGTCTCCTCAGTCTTCCTGTCTTGTGAAAGAAGGCATTTTCAATACACAAACACATGATGGGACTTTCCAACAAAACTTTACCAAATGGGGAGAGAGGGACCATAGCTGGCCAGTCTGTCCTTAAGGGCCTCATTCTGTACGTGCTCGACTCAGAAAGAGTTCTGCCCATAGGAGAGCTAGGTCAAACAAGGGCATTAGATGTTTGTGCTGTGTCTGGCCAGCCTGCTTTGAATAAGGAAGATGGCACAGAAGTGTGCAAACTGCTAGCTTGAATGGGCAAAGTGAAAGCATTGTGACAAAAATTAGTGCTCTATTTATTCCACAGCCCCTTTGCTGAATTAGTTATCACTTACAGGTACAGTGAAGTTTAAATAACTTATTTCTTTTCATTTTTTATTTCAGGGAAGGGTCTATCTACAGGGTGTTCAGGGTCTCATCAGACTCCTAGTGATATGCCTGTTTACATCCTCCCAAGAGCTGGGCTTACAGGCACGCCACCACCCCCAGTCTTAATTACCATCTCTGTGTGCCCCAGGGGTGGGGCCAGCAGGCAGGCCTGGATGGAACCCCTGGCCCCTGCCCTTGCTTGCAGGCTCTTTAATCTACTGAGTTATTTGGCAGGCCCTTAACTTGTTTGTTTGTTTGTTTGTTTGGTGGAATCGGGGATTAAACTCAGGCCCTTGCGCTTGCCAGACAAGTGCTTATTCAAGTCATCTCCCTGGCCCAACTTGTTATATTTTAACCAAACTGTCAGTCACAGGACCATCACACATGACGTCATACAATGACCCACTAATAAGCTGGCATAACGTCCATCTGAAGCAGGCCCCAAGAGTTACTGATGAAGGAAAAGAGTCAGAATCCCTTTGTCCAAACCCAGTTTCTTTCACCTACTGAGCCTGAACACGTCTTCCAGGTCCAGAAAACTCACAAGTTACAGGCCAAAGGGTCAAGCTCACACAAGTTCCTGGGCCAAGCAACCGCCACAGGTCTCTTGCAGTCTCATTGTTTAATTATTCAGAGTAGCTTTTGAGACCAACTAACAGGCTTAAAGCAAAAGATCTACTCTCCAGCGCTGAGGTCTGGGCTTGGGCAGGGTAGAATTCTGAGGATGTGAGAGATGGACGCCAGAGTATTGTGTGCTGTGCTCGCCATGCGTAGGCAATGGAGCCTTCAGAAGCTGGGCCTCCTCTGGGCACTCTGGTCTGAGAAACAGAGATTGTGTGTGTGTGTGTGTGTGTGTGTGTATAAAGTGTATACATGTAGTATATGGCAAAGGAGTAGTCCTAGGAGTTTGCTAAAAGGTGCCATGGTATGACGGGGGGAGGGGGGAGGGTGCGTGTGGTATGTACATGAGTGTTGTGTGGGTGTTGTGAGGGGTAAGGTGTGTGGAATGTATAGCATGTACGTATGGTATAAAGGATATGAGTAGTGTGTAAGGTTTGTGTGTGTGGTAGAAACTGTATGTGTAGAGCATGCACATATGTATCACACTCCCTCTCCTTCTCCTGGTCTATGGTGCTAAGACATTCTGGCCCCGCCCAGGCCATCTCCACCTTTACCCACCATGCCTGGAAGAGACCAGCAGACCTGAATCTGCAAGCTCTGTCCTCAGAGGGAGCACCTGGTCTGCCCTGGGTTCCCATGCTGCACTGCGTGGCCCTCTAGCCCTCCCCTCTACTCTGACCAAGACACTAGGAGACTTCCGGCCAGGACAGCACACTACTTGCTCTGTGCAGATGCCCCCACCCAGCCAAGAACCCAAGGACTGGATATTCTGCCTTTTTCACTTATACTGTAACGATGTATATAATCTGACTGGTATTTCACTATTCAAGTTTCAGAAACCTGTTTTATACTAGAGTTATTTATGAACAAAAATGCTGCAAAAGATAAACCTACAGGGCTGGGGAGATGGCTCAGTGGAATAAGCGCTTCCCTGGCAAGCACAAGGGTCTGAGTCCAATTCCTGGTTCTGCCAAAAAGAAAAAGAAAAAAAAAAAGATAAACCTATAAATTGTACATTTTTTCTGAGATGTTTTCTTTCAAGGTAACAACTTCTGAGACACTTTTTCCTCCATTTCTATATGCTAGATACAGAGAATTTGTAGCAGTTGTTTTTGTAATTCTACTGACTTGTGAAAAGACTGAACTAGAGAGCAAGTAGAGGGGGAGCACAACCACTGAGTGGGCTGAGGTCATCGCCCCAGCCTTGCCTGGGGTAGGCTGCATCTGGCCATGGACATTAAAGCACAAAGAAATAGAGAGAGTGAGAGACAGACAGACAGACACACTGACCTACACACAGACACAGAGACAGAGAAGCAAGCCAGCCAGCCCCCTTCACTGGGGTAGCCTTGTAATTTGAAACAGACCAGTAAAAGAATCTCCATTTCTCTCTCACTCTTAAGAAAGCCCCACTAGAAAGAACCCCTGAGTACGATTCCCTCTGCAAACTGCAAAAGGTTCTTAAGCTTCACTTCTTCAACTCTTGGGCAATTTTTTTTAAATATGGGCTTTAAGTATGTGCCTGAGAAACCAGTCCAGCCTGGCATGGTGGTGCATGCCTGTAGTCCCAGCACTCGGGAGGCTGAGGCAGGAGGATTGTGAGTTCGAGAGCAGCCTGAGCTACCAAGTGAGCTTAAGGCCAGCCTGAACTGCACAGTGAGACCCTGTCTCAAAAAGAAAAAAGAAACCAGTCCATGCAGGGGAGAACCCAAATCTGGCAGGGACCCTAGAGAGGCAGCACCCAAGCCACCTGGCCACTTCCAAGGCCCCAGGCCTTCGCCACCTCCCCACTTTTCCCCTACCAACTCTGCTCCTTATCAGTAAAGGAACGGGCCAACTCTCGTGCTTTCTTACCCAGACTCTCAGCTCGGTGTGCTTCGCTTTTTATCATGGATAGTTAATGTTTAAGGTGATCCATGTCATGCAGACTGGATTTCTGCTGAGCACTTAGTATCTACAGGACTGTGGTGTCCACTACGTGCTTTCCATGTGTTCTGCTATTTAACTTTCACATCTGCGCAGCAGGGAAGGAGCCTCACGCCCACAGACTTCTCAGAGCTGAGGGAGATCTGAGACTCAGGGAAGAGGTGTGAACTTTCCCAGGTCACCCAGGGAGTAGCTGTCAGAGCTGGAATTTGAGTCAGAGCCTGTTTTTCAAGAACTCTATTCTGTGTATTCCTCATCAAGATTTTCTGTTTTGTTTTATTGGAGATAAGATAGTACTATGAAGTTCAGGCTGGTCTTGAGCTCACTTTGCAGCCCAGGCTGGTCTTGAACTCGCAATGATCCTCCTGTTTCAGCCACCCAAGTGCTGGGACTACAGGTGTGCACTGCCAAGTCCAGCATCCTGATGGTATTGAATGTGGTTTCTCAAATGGAGATGGACATCACCTGATTGCATAGTTCTTGACTAAGGGGTGATTCATCTAAGGGGTGATCCAACTCAGGAGACCTTTGAAAATATCTAGAGCTATTTTGGTTGCTACAAATGAGGGGATGAGTCCTAGTAGCATTATTTATCTTATTGTTAAACATCCCACCACACACAAGACAGCCTTACAATAAAGAATTAAGGTCCCTAGTAGCAGAGGCTGAGATTCTGATCTAACCCAATGCATTCTACAGATAAGGAAACCAAGCTATGAGACACACAGAAGGGCTTGCCAAGGGCTGCATGGCTGGCAGATGGCAAAGCCATGATGAGAAATGTCCCCTGGAGCCTGCTACAATATCCTGCAGTGACCACAAGGAACCAGAGGTCCTACAAGACAGATGCACTCAGTGGAAAAGATCATGTGGTGGCAGGAGTCCAGGCAAAGCCACCCCAATTATGCAAGTCTAATGGTGCCATACCTGCCACCATCCAGTCCAAAGCCACCCCAGAGCAAGCTGCCAGCACAGGCTCCAGAGGATTAGGACACATGACCCAGAGCAGGCAGTGCACCTCTGCAGGCTGTTGCTGCCCATCAGCTTCACCTGCACACCCAGTCCTCTTCTCATGGTTGTTATAAACCAAACACAATAGGACTCAGCAGTCCAAGCACCTGCCTGGAAAGCATAAGGTCCCAGGTTCAATCCCCGGTACCACATGCTATGCCAGTACTGTGCTGGCCATCAAAACCAGGAAAGTTGGCACACACCTGTAATCCAAGCCCTGGGGAGGCTGAGACAGGAGGAACACTATGAGTCCAAGCTGCATAGCAAGCTGTACCAAATACATAAACAAATAAATAAATGATGTTTTAAATTAAAAAAAATCAAGTCAAAGAAAAGTTTTAATAAGTAGTCAAGTTAAAAATATTAACAATTATGGGTCAGATTAGATCAAAGCAGAAACTGATTCTCTAAAACGTACTAGTTGTTTGCTTTATCAATATCACTGAGGACCATTTTGGGGCCTGCTCTGTGCCAGGAGATATGCCAGGTCTCAAGGAAGGGATGGGCAGAGAGCGAAGGTGGTGTTGACCAGGGTCACGCACAAGTCACATCTTTGACCTCAAGGAGCTCTGGGGGTGAGCATGAGCCTTCCTCTGAAGTTGTTGCCATGGAACAGAGTCAACACTGCAAATACGGGAGAAACAAACACTTCCTTATTGATAAATATCTCAGCTTAGCAAGACTGAACTTATTTTAAACAATTTGAAACAGAGAATTAACCAACTTGGACTTAGTACTTTGCTAATTTGGCTTGTCTAGAGGATGTTTTTCTCTTGCCCATCACGAATTTCAAGGGGCCTCCAATACTCTGGACCTAACAAAAACGTCAGGACTGCCAGAGGTATCTTAAGACTTCACACAGCCACTGCTGATCCCAGGACTCTAAAAATCCCTACTATGAGCAGCCCGGTAAAGAGCCCTGTAGTTCAACTCCCCCAAGACTGTCTGTATACAGAGAACATGTATCTTTTCCAGCAGCCTCTAAGCTGCAGCCAATCAGAGGCTGGTAACCTGGGCTCACACAACTCTGAAGATCAACTTTTATCTTAAAATATCAATGAAAAATTAAACATCCTGATAACACTGAGTCCAAATGGCTCTTATTTCCACTGCAACTACTTTCTGAGATGGTTAATTCCTTTTTAGATTTTCATGAGTTTGGCCCAGAAAGCAGATACTTGAAGCATTAAACATACAGGAACCTGAGATACCAAGAAAGCAATAGATTCTATTTGAGAATTTGGTTGCCACAACTAGCAAAGCATTCTAGGGAAAAAAAGAGGAATTTCTTTGTTTTTGGTGGAACTGGGGATTGAACTCAGACCCTTGCTTGCCAGGGAAGCGCTTATTCCACTGAGCCATCTCCCCGGCCCAAGAAGAGGAATTTGAATATATCACCCCTGCCACTCTGCTATAAACTGCAACATCAGAAATTAACATCCCAGACTTCCACTTGAGTTTAGGCATGAATGTTAGCCATAGTGACAAGCAGGTTTTTGAACACAATTTTCCAGAGTCTGAGCTATCATAGTTGTAGTCAACAAAGGGAGAGGTTAGCTTCTAATTCTGCTCAAGTATTAAACCAAACAAAAACTTCAATTCTCAAACACCTTCATTAAAGAAAGAACATTTTATCATTCAGACAAGCAGGAAGGATACTCAGAGAGAAAAGAAGGCTCTCATATTGAACATGGATAGTATTAAATACTTGCCCCTTTATCTCTTGCTCTTATGTTACCCTAGCCCGTAAAGCATATTATAGACCATTGCCCACCTTCAGTCTAGAAGGTGCTAGCATGCGCGTTAGGGACATACAGGAGAAGGCTGGAATGAGGTGGTACTCCAGGATAACGTGTGTAGGGGTAGATCCGGGGCAGGGGCTATCCTGTGAATAGTGTCCTGTCACACTTTCCACTCTGTAATCTTATACTTGGTGGCCTGTTTAATTACCCATCCCTTCTGTTGGGCTCTGTGTTCCTTGAGAGCTTCATCTGGCCTTTGTTGCCCAGTTGCTGGACTATTGAGAAATGGACAGGGGTCTTGAGCACCAGCAGCATGCGGTGTTGCTTCACAGAACCACGTGACCGGAGCATCCTAGGACACAAGCCCTGTTACCTAAGGAAGCTCGCTGTTGCAGCAGTACACCAGCACCCCAGCCTACTATGGGTTCACTCTGAGCAATACGTAAGAGATAATTAAACGTACCCCAGGGGAGCTTGCTGGGGTCAGGACTGTCAGAACCATGACAAGCTGCCTGGCAGAGCAGACCTCAGCTCCTGCGTTCCCACAGAGGCCCTGGTGGGGGCAGTGTGGGTGTGGAGGGAGGAGCCAGCCTCCTGCTGCTGCCTGGTCTCCTTGTTTTCCATTGCCAACTTTTAGCAGAGCCCACTGAAGCAAGGTTTTTCCCAGGCCCTTGCTCTTCATAGGCACTTTTTGGAATTGATTCAATAAACAAACAAACCCAGACAGTGTTCCCAGCAGCCCTCAGGGTTAAGCGCCCCAGCAACAAGCCCTTCCCGGCAGAGAAAGTTCAGCCCACAGAGAAATGGATGGCCTTGCTTTTCAAGACTGGGTTTTCTGGGCCAACCCAGCTTCTCGCAGGATGCCGAGCCCCAATTAACGGTCACACCCTCCCCCAGCCCCACTGGGGGCCAACGCAAACCTTTCTAAGCACATGCACCGAGGCCTGCCTGGCTCCTGCTGGAGCTTCTCCTGTGGAGGCCCTGACTGGTGATGGAGGAGTTTTATTAGTGCATCTCATGGCACTGCCAGCTCCTGGGGAACTGGCTCCCATCAGTACAGGACTGGCAAGGCCGTGGGCTCTGGGAGCTGGATGGTGACCCTCAGCTGTCCTCTCCCTCTTCCGAAGTTGGGGAAGGGATCGCCTTGGGGCACAGTTTGCTTTTCCAAGTCTGTGGATATAGAAGCATTCTTTTGTTGGTGGTGGTGGTGGAACTGGGGATTGAACTCAGGCCCTTGCACTTGCCAAGGAAGTGCTCATTCCACTGAGCCATCTGGAAATGCTCTTGGTCTAGTACTTTGTGGCCCATTGGATTATTCTTTCCTCAGTGCTCAGTCCTTTCTGAGTCTCCCATCCAAAAGGGAGTTTTCGAATCCAGAATTCAAGGGCGGGAGAGTCATGTACCCTGAAATTTCCATCCATCTTCCTGTGATGCCTGCTCCCATGGGGCATCACTTTCTGAAACCCCAGGAAGAAGGTACCACTGCAGCTGGACTCAGAAAGCAGCAGGCGGGGACCGACTAAAAGACAGGTGAAGGTGAGGGCTACAACCCAGGTACAAAGATGCAGAAAGAGTTGATGTACCTCTGGAGATCCAGGGCACAACATCCCCACAGGCAAGGTGGGGCACAAAGATGCGGACACCACCATTCTTCGAGTACTCAAGACTAAATGTTTCCTTACATCACCTCTGAAGCCTTAAGTCTTCCCACCAATATCCAGTGCCACAGGCTTTGTCTGAAAAAAAATGCTAACCGACTCTCAGAGAACTGTCAGTATGGCCCTGACCTGCGCATTCTCAAAGACACTGCACAGCGCCAAAGGAACACTGTGCTCCTGGTAGAAGGCCGAGTGGGCAGCTGTGGGAGTGCTCTCAAGCAGCCAAGGATCCCAGGGCCCTTCTCCAGATGCCCAGCTCCCTGTCCGCCTCTAGGCCTTTCTCCACTCACACTGCCCCAAATAGTTTAGTCACCTACAGAGAACTGTGTCAGAAGGCGACAGTGTCTGCAAAGGGGACTTCTGAGAAGAGTGACCCCAGGAAAACAGGAGAAGCAGTGAAAGAAGAGAGCAAGAGACTTCCTGGAAACAGAGTATTCCAGTTCTTCCCCCTGCTCCTGGCCTTGTTCTTTGCTTTGAATCAAGAGACTCACATGACTCTGGGCTCTTGAGAATTATGTAGGATTGGGGTGATAGCTTGGTGGCATAAGCACCTGTCTGGCTAGCACAAGGTCCCGAGTTGGATCCCCAGTACTACATGCTATGCCATCCCTGGATCTGGGTATGGTAGTACATGCCTGCAATCCCAGCACTGGGGAGGTTGAGACAGGAGGATCACTATGAGTCTGAATTGCATAGTAAGATCCTGTATCAAATAAACATCACCATCACCATCACCATCATCACCATCATCACCATCATAATCGTGCAGTTGTAGACTCCCTCGTTTTATTCTCGCAGACTCTGACTTCAGAGACAGCAGGGCTTTGGCCAGGCCAGGCAGCTTTGCCTTGATGTATTCTGGGCAGTGACCCAGGGGTCCAACCTGCTCCAGAGCTGTTGGTTCACCAAGGAGCCTTTCCTGGGCTGATTTCCATCCTGTCTGAATCAGTTCTCACCTTTCTCTTTCCTATCACAAAAGGGAGTGATCTGTTTATTTATGTGATAGTTTAATGCCTCCTGCACCATTCTGTTGTAACTTTACCTGGGCAGGTGGTTTTTTTCCCTGTCTTTCTTTCACTCTAGTGTCCTGTCCCATCTCCCTGTCCCCGCCACCTGCGTGCCTATCACACACAGCAGGTACAGAATCTCTATTCTCAAAGGCAGCCTCAGGGAGAAGTACCTATATCATATAAGAAAAAATGATGGTTTCAACTGTTTGAATAACAAATGGAAAAGCAAGATTCAAATCTGCACTCTACTGCATTTCTAACAAAAGGTCAAGACACAGATGAGAATCCCTTATGCTTCTAAATACATGCCAGAAGACAACCACCCCATTCACTGAGAGAGCAGGAGAGGGACATGGGCCCCTTTAGGAATGAAGGCAGCTCAGAGCACTGTCCCCAGGCAGGTGTCCAGCCTGGCCATGCTGAGCACAAGTGTGGGCTCAGAGGTACCCCCAGCCAGAGCAGGCCAGCTCTGCTGTCTAGGCAAGGAGGATGGGGATGAGGACCCCAGGCAAGGACTTCCCAGTCAGTGACTAGGGAGGCAGAGGAAGGACAGGGATGCTTTTGAACAGAATAGTAAAAGAAAAGTCACCAGGATGTAGTTAGCCCAAAGCTAAGGGTCCAGGAAGAAAACCTGTGGCATGCATACCATTTATATTTTCTTTTAAGATAAAAGATGTTAACATAGGAAGGGTTTTTTTTTGTAAAATGCTAAAACCTTAGCATTCAGGTTTAACTTGCAGTATTGGCCTTTGTGATAAGTAAGTGGGTTAGGGGTTGCAGTTTAGGTCTTTGTCTCTAAATGCTTCACTGTCTCTGGTCTAGGGAATGCTCTTTCCACATGAAAAGGGTCATGCTTTGAGATTAAACCACAGGACACTCAGTCTCAGCTCTCGCAGTTTTGGCAAGTGACTTCTGCTCTCTTTCTCAGAGTTTGCTTAGTTTGGTCAACTAAAGCAGCGGTGGCAGATCCACAGCACCGAGGCTGCAGCAAGCTGTGTGTTATAATTATCATTTATTTTTAAGGTCCACCATCACTGACCTAAAACAGGAGGCAGTGACAAGCCCTCTGTATCTGAGGGAAGATACGGGAGATTTGCCAGCCCAGCACCCAAGACAGCGAGCATCCACGAACACCTCATTAAGTAGCTCTTTTCCAGACACAGCTGAAGACCCTCTTAGTCCTCAGTAGAGTTTATAAGTGATTAAACTGGGCTACAAAGGCAGGTAAAGGGTTAGGAAGAAGCCAGAGCACAAGGAGAGTAAAATTCAGAGCCGAGAGCAGCTCCATTCAGCATCTGGACCCACGCAGCATGGTGTCTGAGCTCACAGCTGTGCACCTGGCTGGTGCTCATGGGCACAGCTGCATGGACTGCTCAGATGGAGCACCTGTGCATGTTGCCTTGCTCCTACCCTTCACCTGCTATTGTTCACTCAGTTTGCTGTTGATTCGTTCAGCCCCAGCAACACTACAGAGCAAAAGCATGGGCTCCATTTACTGCGCTAATTTATGTATTTTTCGTAATTCACCATTTGTTCCTACATTCCACGCCTCACACCTACCTCCCCAGCTAGCTGTGGGGATTGAGTTGATTAGCAGAAAGCACTTAGAGAAGTGCTAGCACATAGCAGGCACTGCCTCAGCATTAGCTGTTATGATCAGTACGTGCCTACCCATAGCAGACACTGGGAGCACTGGCTAGCAAGCCGTGCATGCACCCTATTTGCCCAGGACTCTCTGTGTAGCACAGACCAAGGAGCATAAACTGCCAGGCACAAGACTGCAGTGGTCCAGCTGAGGAAGTTCAGGGCACCCTGATCTTAGAGCAGAAGGAGATTTTTCTGGCTGGACCTGGGTATGGAGGGTAGGGGAAGGGGAAATACATGCAGAAGGGCTAAAAAGTGATCATAAGTGACTGTAGTGAGTGCACACAGCCTGAAGAATATCCATGTGGTGAGACAGATGGAGAAAGGTGATGGAAAAGGGCAGAGACCAGCAGGGCCCCGGCCAGCCAAATGGTGGCACAGGGAAGCCATGCTTCCAAAGGAGCAGAGGAAACTCAGGCCCAGGGTCTCAGCTTCCTGGCGTGGCTTGCCCTCTACACTTCAACATAGCCTGCAAAATGATGGAGGGAGCAGAATATGCCCTGACGAACTTCTCACACAGAGTACGCTGAGCTTCCCTGGGAAGTCCTGTAGCCCCACAGAGAAAGCTCCCTGGGAATCTGCAGAACCAGGAAGAGGGAAAAGTGTGCTCTACCTGTGGACAGGCATGGGGTCCAGCCACGGCCTCTGCCGCCACAGCTAACAGAGCAGGGGTGACCTGGATACAAACACCTGCGAAGGAAGAAGTCACAATAGGAGCGCTCGGGAGTGAAGGCTGCCTACTCACCAAGACCAGGGAAAGGAAATGCTGCGACTGTCTTGGTTTTTCTCCCTAACCTCCAGTGTTAGGGGAAAAAAGACATTTTAAGAATATTAAAGCATCACAGAAGCATTTTTCCCAGCAACACAAAATAAAATTGCTTTTGTCTTTGTACTACAAACTTCCTTTCTCAACTACCTCCTGCTGAACTCCACAGAAGTGGCTTCTTTTATCGGTCTTTCATCTTCATTCCAGCTGGTTGCTTCCCCGGAGCCCAGCTTTCATCTGCAGGAGGAAGTCCATGGACACGAAGCTGTCTTCCCAACCCAAACTCAGAAAGCACCACTGCACTGGGAAAATGATAGGGAGAGAGGGACCCTTGCACGACCTGGACCTCAGGCAAACGGACACCATGTTCAGAAGTGAGGTGCCCAGCTTAACTTCCACTGTCTGCAGCCAATGTCGGGAGGGAGGGCACAAGGACTTGTGCCACTCAGCAGAGTTTTTGAAGACCGTGTCCCACTGACAAATCATACTTTGTGGCATTTCAAGCTAAAAGTAATTAGATGTTTAATAAGTACCCTAAACCTTCTTGGGGGGGGGGGTTCAAGTTGGAAGCCAGGGTAAGGGGTGACAATGGAGGCAAAAAATGTAGCTAGATCTCAAGCAAAAGGTCGTGGGGAGCAATGACTGCATTACAGTGTTCTTACATCTTTTCCAAGCTGTTATGGAAAACAGCTCATGACCACGATGCTTGCCTACCTGGGTCTCCCTTGCCTGTATCGCTTTTGCTTCCCAGCCCTTGCTCCTACCTCCACACCTGATGACCCCTCTGCATGTTCTAAGAAATCGTCCCCTCAACCCTCCCCACCTAGTTTTTTAAATACCTGTATCCTTGACTCTGGCGTTTGGGGAATTCTTCCCAATCCGTTGATTAGCAAAGCTGATCAAGATTCTGGAGAAGACAGTCCCAGGCTGTGGATGAATAAGAAGCTCTTCTGCGTGCTTGTTTGTAGGCCCACGGCCAGAGGACTTTGGGTGTTCTGCAGTAACCTCAGAGACAGCCCACCCGCAGCAGCGAAGACTCTCAGCATGGTTTTGAAACACCATAGGAGGAGGAAGGCTCTTTCATCAAATAATAACCAGCTGGAGATAAGGCCTGCTAGGCTGAGCCTGGTCAGCCAATCACATCTTCCTTCCACTGGTGAGGAGGGCCGGCAGGGCTTCTGGAGTGAGTTCCAGGGCTTGTTACAATTTAATGATGCAGTGGGTGGTGCCTTCTTGGCACAGGCCACAGGGATTTTCTAACTGGGAGTGCAGCTTGGGCCGAGTAACCTCATTCTCAGACAGGCGTCTGCCTCGGGGCTGCAGCAGAGCACCCTGAGTTGTCACACAGCCTGGCTTCCTCTAAATCGGCCAGGAGAGCTCTCCGTGCTGCTGGGAAGCTAGGCTTCAGTGCAGCCCACTGGTGCTGGGTCCCCAGGAAGTGAGCACGTTCGACACCAGAGGGGCAGCTCAGAGTGTGATTCTGAAGAGGCCGTGGAGACCCCAGTGACTTTGCTCTCACATGGTGGACATGCCTGCCATGCTATGTCTTGTTTATAGTGATTACTGAAGGAACTTGGGGCTTCTGTCTGCCTTGGCCCTTTCTAGCCACTCTTCCTTTCTGAAGTTATCAGTCCTCTTTTAGGCTAGAAGTATTGTTAGCACACATCTATTCTGTGTCTCTATGGATTTATCTATTCTAGACATTTAATGTTAATGAAATCACAAATATGTGACCTTTGTGGCCAGCTCCTTTCACTTAGCATAATGTTTTCAAGGCTCATTCCTTTTCTTTTCATTGCTGAATAATATTCCACTGTGTGAGGGCACCCCAGTTGCTTCATCCACTTGCCCTCTGACAAATATTGGAGTAGGTTGACCTTTTTTGCTGCTATGAATAATGACAATAGGGACATTCATGTAGAAATCCCTCTTCCCTTTGATCTACAAATCCACAAACCCAGAGCAGGGAACAAGAAAAAATAAAACAGGTGAGAAAATTCACCAGCATGGGGCTTCACTCCAGCCAGGATTCCAAGTATCAAAGTACAATAGCAGCTGAGCCTGACACTGGCACTAATTTCCACAGCACATAAAGTAACCAGCCATTTAATCCTTCTAACACTGTACAAAATGAGGATATTCTTTTAGTGCCATTGCAAAGAGAAGGTCATAAAAAAAATCAGAAAGTTTGAATAATTTGCCAAAAGCTGCCTGGCCTAAACTGATGCCAGAATAAAATCATGAGGGAGTGAAGAAGGGACGAAGGGAGGGATGGAGGCAGGGAGGGAGAGAGGGAGGAGAGGAAGGGAGGGAGGGAGTCAAAGAGGAAGGGGAAATTAGGTCAATAAATAGCTGTTATTGTTGGCATTCTAAATTTTTACACAAGATTTCATAGTACAGAAGGGGGTGTAAGGCTGAGAAAGATAAAATACTGATTTCATCATGGGGCACAGAACTGGAAGCCAGCCCCGGACAGCCCAAAGGCAGACAGGCACTGAGTCCCACACAAGCTAGATCAAATTGCTTCTTTCCTAGCACTGCCTAGGACTATGCCTCTGCAGAGGTCTTGGTTTTTCAAGGGGGAGGAAAGAAGGCTTTGGTTGGGGACCCTCCTGCTCAGGTGAGCCTGAGTAAGGAAAACCCATACACAGGGAGGGGTGCAGAAGGGCTCAGGGAACATGAAAGTCTGGAGGTGTAGGGAAAGCAGGATTTTAAGGGCCAGTGGAGAATGTGGAATGTTCCACGGACAGGTTGGGCAGATTCCCCGTGTGATTCATCCACAGGAATGTTTCATCCCAACCCTAGAGGTCAACAGTCTGAGCAGATGAGCTGGGGGGAAGAGTGTGAAAGAAATCAAGCAGGACCAGCAAGTGTGGCGACTGGGAGCTAGCGAGTGCTGCTAGGCTGTCATTACCTGTCTGGTCCCAAAGTCCACAGCCTTGGTAAAAGCCCCACTAGAGAGGGACCGCCACAGAAGCAGGAGGAGAAAGCTAGGGGAGAAGGGACAAGGTGACTACATGTGGCATTTCCTTGCCTCTGAGTTGGAGATTCCAGTAAAAAGTGTTTTTCTTTGGGTAGCAGGGGTAACAGAATGGACAGCAAGGGAACCTGTGTATCAGAGGTTAGGAAAACAGTAGGCATCTCAAGGCCTTGAGCAGCAGATCCTGTCAACTTCATCTGGTTACATGTTCACTCCTTGGGCCCCTGATGCAGAATTCACTGTACATCTCTCAAATTGCCACCAGAAAGTCAGTCAGAAAAGCTCTCAAAAGGTAGGAAAAGGTACTTCCCGGCCCTGCAGAGGTCTGGTATATCTCTGATCCACTTTTGGAGTATCCAAAGATGCCTTTAAATTTGTTCCATTTAAAGCCAGAGTGCATCAAGATGTTAGGCTCAGCGTAGCAAAGAACAGCTCTCATTGCCGCTGTGGCTTAGGTCCTGAATGGATGTCCCTTGATCACATTTTTGGTCAAAAAACTCTATAAGATAAGACTATCCACTATAGAGATGGAAAGAATAAAGATAAGAGGCCCATTCGCTTGTTTGAGTTCACATTAATTTAATGTCAGTTTGAACTGAATTCCAGCTGACCCTAAAATCCATGACCTTTTTATTTCTATGCTATGGTGCAGCATGCAAGAGAGTTCTTAGATGTATGTTCTTTCTATCTCATGAGTTGCTGCTCATTCGTATTCTCCTTTAGAGACTTTTCTATCACTGGCAACATCATTTGTGTGTGTTAATATATAACATACCTGTCCCTAAAGGGGTGTGTGTGTGTGTGTGTGTGTGTGTGTGTGCTCGTTTGTTGCCTTTTAGCCAGGACTATTCTGTGCCTTCAGATAAGGATGTAGGTTTAGCTTTAAGTCCTTAAGGAGATGTGAAAGTCTGGCCTGTCATTGGTTTCTTATTGCATGTCAACACAGGAACAGAAAACAACTCCTATGACCAGACATTACTCTATTATAACCATTTCTGGACACTTGCACTCAGGTGGGTCATTTGTCTCAGAGAAGAATTTGAATTAGTTGAACCCCCCCACAGCAGTAACCATCAAAACTCATGTCATGGCCAAAATACCCACTTTGACTTAGGCCAGATCTGCACTGTTAAAAACAGATCAAATATTCACACACACACACACACACACACACACACACACTTGTCCACTGAATATGGACACCATACAACTTGTCACAAGCTCTAAAGCATCTTATCACAGGCAGTCAATATAAATAATAAAAGTGGGTTAGAGTCCTAGGGACTGGAGCCAAAAGGGCCCCTACCACTGCCCGCCCAATGCCACAGTGGGAGAAGGCAGCCTAGCATGGGGCAGCTTCACTTGGTGGAAAGCTGGAAATATGAATTAGTTGTGAAATCATCATTTCACTTAAATTTGGCAACTGTTCAAAGAAATTAAATACTTTTCAATTAAAAATCCCACACAAATTTGCAAGATGAATTCAGCCTGTGGGCTACAGTTTATGTCCTCTAATGTGAACAAAATATGCATTTGTAGACTGGTGTTTGCTGACTTGTGTAGTACAGAAGGTACTGAGTGCACCCTGAGAGCCAGCTCTCCAGGTGGCCAATGGGGTCATCCCTCTCCCTCTCCTACTCTAGAATCACCACAGCATAGTCACGAGGCTCTTCTTGCATCAGAAGTCTCCAAGTGCTTAATAAACACAAGCTCCCAGGAAGCCCCTACAGAAACCCTAGGGACAGAAATCTGCATTTCAGCAGGACCTCTGCCAACCCCAAGAAATTCACAGGGACACAAAAATTAATGAATTATCTTGACTCTAAAACCTGAAGAGTCTAGGGTGTTAAAACATTAGAGTTTTAACACCCTAGTCTTCAACACAGTGTAGACCCCAGAACAGTGATTCTCAGCATGGGGTCCAAGCCCCGCCTATATTGGAATCCCTTTGGCATCCTGTTGAAATTCAGATTTCCTGGCCCTTCAGATTCACAGTTTCTTAGATGTGTTCCATCCATAATAAGGAATACATGTATAGCTAGGTAGTCGGGTAGCACTTTATATAAAATGTAGCTAGGAACTCTAATGAAAATATGTCATTATGATCATTTACAGACAAGAAAATGAGAATCAGCAAGATGAAGCATGTGAATGTGATATACAGAATATCTTGAAAGAAATAGTATCTTATTTTTCAAAAACACAATATTCACCAGTGAAATTATATATCTGAGGATTTGCTTCAAAATAAGAGAGACACAGGTAAAAGTAAGGATGAAATAGAACTTACCATGAGTCAGTTATTAAAGATGAGAGATGGGGGCTAGGGAGATAGCTCAGTAGAATAAGTGCCTACTTGGCAAGCACAAGGTCCTGAATTCAATCCTCGGTACCACCAAAGAAAAAGAATCATTATTCCATCTTTTTAATATTTTTTCTATTTTTTCCATAATGCACAGGAATAAAAGGCTTCCTTCATGCATTATAGAGCTTAACAAATCTATAGCTGCTTAATGAATGGCTTTATCCACTGTATGCACCTCACCTGGGTATTAGCAGGATTCTAGTCATTAAGAGTCCTATAAAACCACACTCAAATCTCTAAGGTTGTCTTTTTCTAAAATGAGTCATCGGTGTCCCCAAGCCAGGAACTCACTAACGTAATCACTACAGTTGGCGTGGAGACTTATACTTGGTAGGTAGTCAGTGAATTGCAAATGAGTGGAGGCAGCTGTGGGCATGGGGGGCACTACAGTGGCACAGAACACCCTGCACACACCCCTATCTGACTGCCAAATCAGAACATCCTAAGCTTCCCTCTTGGGGCTATTCCTCAAGCCCCCAGCACACACTGTTCCCAACCATCTCAGACTACACTGTCACCCTCCCCTTTTTTATTGCTTCTGCCATTAATGAGCACCCATTTGCTTATTCAAGTGTGCATATCTAGTCTTCCCAAGGGGGCCATGAACTCCTTGGGGACCGGAACAATTCCTAGGATCTCTGTAGCCTCCAGTCCTACACAGGTAGAGTCAGTAATCAGTGCCCAGCGTCCATTCAAGAGAAAGCTCAATACAACCTTGCTGACCGATTGCTTCTCGGCACTGCCACTGACCATGAATCACTGTTCTGGGATCTACAATGAGTTGAAGACACACCATGAAATGTGTGAATGCGATATACAGAGTATCTTAAAAGAAATAGTATCTTATTTTTCAAAAACACATGGTGGTGCGTGCCTATAATCCCAGGGCTTGGGAGGCTGAAAACAAAAGGATCACTACGAGTATGATCTATACAGTGAGACCCTGTATACCCTGTACTAAATACATATTTAAAAAAAAAAGAAAGAAAGAAGAGCTTATTGTGGGTATATTTTGATGGCCTTGCCCTAGAGCCGGGGAATCTTGTGCTTAGAAAAAAGAATGGGGATTGTGAGGCTCCAGGTGGGAAGATTCAGCCTCCTGCTCTCCACAGGTGTGAGGAATCTCTCTGGAAGCTCCTCCCTGCAGGCTCGGAGGTGGCCTCAAGGTCCTCAGCACGGACACAGGGCGAGCTTAGGGAGCGTGGGGCATCAGGAGCCAGGACAATTATTTCCTTGGCCTTGAGTTGCCATCTGAGAGAACACAGGCCACTGATTCAGAAACAAATATAAAAATGTTTCAAAATGTATAAAGTACTTCCTCAGCTCAAAATCAGCCATTTCAAAAATTAAATAATGAACTTTTTTTTTTTTTTAGTGGAACCAAGGATTGAACTCAGGCCCTTTCACTTGCCAGAGAAGGGCTTATTCTACTGAGCCATCTCCCCAGCCCCCTAAAAAAATTAAATAATGAGAAGAAATTAAACCCTTTTATACAAAGCGAGTATGATTAGCTTCTGCAACAAGACCAGCTGGACCCAAATTACCTTTTTTTCCCTTTTCCTAGAAAAGTAAGGACTCCTTCCTTTAATCTAGGCACACAAATGCTTGCTCTCTTTGTGTCCTGGCAGAAAATGCACTGGGCTCTCCGGCCAGGCTGGGCTCCAGCAGGCCCTTCCACGTTTCCTCCTCCGCAGGACAGCACAAGCTGCCTCCACTTCCCTCCAAGCCACAAGGATGGGACAGAGAGACCCTGCGTCCTCTCTTCCCTTAGAGCAGTTTGTCACTGCATTTTAGAACTGCGATCTTGTTGTGCTCTCTTTTCACAACTTCTTCATCTGAAAGATCAAAGCTTTCTGTGAGATGCAAAAACACAACTAAAACATGCCCTCCAGCCCCTTGGAAACCGAGTTCCCTTACAAATATAAACTAGGAGAATCTGTGCCCTTTGGAGATCAGCCATCCATTGTAGATTCTGATGACAACTGCAGCGCTTGATTGCAAGACAGGGATGTACATCAGTCACCCCAGGTGTTCTAGGCTTCAGGATCACCTTCTTATTTCTACCCAAATGACAAGTTCATAGCATAGCCATTTCCTCAGAATGCAATACCCTTTCTTGTAATTAAGTAGACCACCTAGCATCTTAGAAGCACATGTTTTAGGGTAAGTTTGTCTTAGAAAGAGCAGGTCAGGTGACTACCCCTCCCTGTAGGTGAAGCCTTCCCTGACCTCTGCATGTAAAATGCCAGCTCGCTCCCCAGCCCCCATTCCCTACCACAGCTCTTTGGTGTCATCCCCCTTAGCATCCTTTGGTTGGGAGGAAAGGGCTGCTAGAGGTTGAACCCATGGCCTCCCACAAGCTGGGCAAGTGCTCTACCACCACCAAGCCCTCCCTAGCCTGCCTGCTATTCTCCTTTCCCACCACATGAGTCACCAAGACTCACTATACAAACTGAGTCTTGTTCGCTACTCTCCACAGGAGCTCTGCTGCTTAACAGTAATGATTGCTTTCTTTCTCCCCTCACTCCCACCCAGCAATATCCCTATCACATAGGAGAATGTTTGTCATGGAAAATATTTCTTAAATCCACTTAAAGAATAAGCAAAGGAATCAAGAGCCACGTGTCTGGAACATGGCCGAGGCCTGCCTCCTCTGGGCACCTCCTCTGACTGCTCTCAGGGCCACATCTTGTTCCTGGTGGACAGAACACTCATTTTATCCAAGAGCCTGTTTTAAGCACCTGCTTGTGCCAGACCCAAGCTGGGCCCAAGTTTACCCAAGAGGCAAAGCAAAGTTCTTGCCCCTAACCCTTGTGATGAAAACTTCTGATCTGGGTTTCTAGTTGCTGCCAGGAAATGCTGAGCAAGGGAGGAGGCTGACACTTCCCGAGCACCCAGTTTTCTCGGCACATGCTAGATGCTCTTCTGGCAGGCAGAAGCCCTCCACAGGCAAAGGGTAGAGCCAGAGAGCAGAGGGACTTGGCACAGGTGTCAGGACTCAGAGGCTAGAGGGGGCAGTTGCCCATAGGAACTAGAAAAGGGGGCTTGCAAGAGGCAGGAATCTCTAAGCCTGCCATTAGGAAGCCAAGATGTGCTTGGATTCTGTGGTCCTTGGCACTGCACTCACCCTCTTGTGAATGTTTCTATGCCTGTAACAAACAACTGGCTTCAGTGGCCTTGCATGCAATCATCTATGATCCTTGATGACCAATCCTTTATCCTTGTGGACTCCTGATATCTCAGTGGAGCAAATCACTGTGGTGTTTTAAAGACCTCTTTCCCAAAAGGAAGGTCATTCAAATGAGTTGGACCTTGACTTCTGAAGCAAAATGAGCTTAGAGACATAAAAAGCTCAGCGGTTTCTGTTCTAATTTTTCTCACTAGCCCAAGAGACTTCTCTCAGTCCTGCCCAGCTCTGTTTGGACTACCTGATCCTGAAGCTCAACCAATCACTGCCCTAGTTCTTCTCTTGCTCAAGTGATTCATCTGCTTGGTTGTGGGGTCCAAACTCCATTAGTCTCCTCTAGTCACCAAGAGACCTTGACTTCTGACCTTTTGTCCACCCATTAGCAGAAGCCACTGAGACCGGCTTCCTGAGCAACATCTCGCTTGTGCTCATCGCCACCGCTAAAGATGGACTGAGCCAGAAAGAGCTAGGACATGAGCTCAAGACACATAATGAGCATCTGCTCTTGCCTTTTGACAAAAACAAATGAGCAGAAGTCAAGTTACTCTGTCCCTGCCACCACTGTTACATAACCTCACAGAAGGACAAGTGCATGTCAAGTGCCCGGTGGCTTTTGGAACCACAAATAATCTGGATCAATGTGTTCTGAAGGCTCATTGGGCAACCGCACTGCCCTCTTCCTTCCTTGTTGGCCTACTGAGCCACCACCACCCCACCAAAGTAAACAAAAACACCACAAAGATCTGGATGCACAAAGTGTGGTTCAATTGATTGGCTAGGGCCTACCTGTGGTCATGACAAGGCAACATGACTTGAGCTGTCACCTCCTTGCCTTGGCCTAGTTAGTCCAGGCCTTTCCAAATACAAGCTGTCTTTTAAAAATGCCATCATGGGAGCTGGGGAGATGGCTCAGTGGAATAAGCACTTTCCTGGCAAGTACAAGGGCCTGAGTTGAACGCCGGTTCTGCCAAAAAAAAAAAAAAAATGCCATCACGGGCTGAGCATGTAGCTCGGCAGCATAAGTGCCTGCCTGGCAGACCCAAGGCCCTGAGTTCAGTCCCTGATACTGCAAAAGTAAATACATAAATAAAACTGTCTTCATTCCACTAAACAAAGATATGTGACTAGTGACAATAATCAAGAAACTGATGGTAGGACAACAAAGATATTCAATGCATCAAAGAATGGACCTGAGTCATCTAGCATCTCCCCCTGCTGTTTTCAAAAACAAATGTGTTATACCTGTGGGGTCCCCCCATGGATGTTTAAATCCACTGGCTCAGAAACCCTTACACGTTCTGCAACCAAGAAATAAAAGAGTTAAAACCAAACTACTAATATTTATTGACCATCCAGTATTTCCAAGACTCTGCTGCAGACTGACACACAGAAGTACACAGCTCACTTCTCGACTCAGGGATGCTTGGTGTGTTGGGGAGGGGTCACTGCACAGAGTCCATTTTCTGTTATTATAACACCGTACTTGAACTGGGTATGGTATAAAGAAAAGAAGTTTATTTAAATAGTTCATAGTTTCAGAGGCTAAAGATCCAAGCTCGGGTGCTTCACCTGGCTAGTCTCTGCTGAGGGCCTGCTGTATGCACCATGACAGAGAAGCAGGCATGGAATCACCAGTTTTCAAAAGGAGCCCAGGGAATGGGATGACCTCACTCCATAGCACCAAGCTCTCACAGCACCTCCACAAAACCAGCGTTAATCCCTTCAAAGGGAGGCAGTGCCAGTCACCTCCTCGCCTTGCACTGGGTTCTCCTTAAAGATTCTGTCACCTCAACATCACATATCCAGGACCAAGCCTCCAGCACATAGATTTCAAGGACAAACCACATCCAAACAGCAGCAGTCACTAACCAGGGTGTAAAGACAGAGTTCTATGGACTACATACCAATAGATGATGGCAGCTGCAGCCAGATGTTATAATCTACCACTGAAATGAGTATCTGAAACAGATACCCTATTAGATGAGGTGCACTGTTGTGATCATGACCCCATGTGTTCTGACATGAGAGCTGATAATTTGGCAAGAGGGAAAGAAAAAAAAAAAAAAAAGACACACCTGAATAGTGCTGGATTTCACAAAATGGCATGCATCCAGGATCAGTTTGAGAAGATTGACAGAAAATTCATAATTATTGGCTCAAGCAAAGATGGAGCAGATTTCTGTGGCTCATTAGGAATTCCGGAAGTCAACGGCTCCTGACTGGAGAAGCTGCCATGAGAACCCCCAGGAGTTTCTCCCACTTTCCTTCTACATTCTGCTGGGTGGTCTTTCGTCCTTACATTTTCAAAATGGCAGCAACCACTGTGGATCTCATCTCTGCATTCCAGGAAGGAAAAGGAGAGGCAGAATACTACAAAGGGCAAAGGTGTCTTCTTTATAACTTACTCTCTTTTTAGTTGAGAAGAGAAGGCTTTGTCAGGCATCTACCTTTATCTTTTTGCCAGAACAAACTACCTAGCTACCCCTAGCTTGCAAGACACAGGCTCCAGAGTAAAAAGAAAGGGATTTAAGTGGGTTTGTTTCACTGGACCAGAAGCATCTGCCATACAGTCATCACATATTTATAAAATTTCCTTGATTTTACATAAGTATAAGAGGCTATTTCTCTAGCTTCGATGAATACACAATGGCTTTGTTTTATCCTTTTAAGTTATTAAGTATAATTGTGTTTTGAGAGTATATTTCTAAGGAATAATTATATACATACTTGGCAATGATTGTCTTTGAATGAGTGGTAAAATTATAGATTTTTAAAATAATGTTTTTGTTACTTATTGGATACAGGATCTCCTTACACAGTTCAGACTCATAGTGACACTCCTGTCTCAGCCTCCCCAGCCCTGGGATTTGGCAGCCTGCACCACATACCTGGGGATCCGGGGCAGGCACGGCATGAGGTACCGAGGATCTACCTCAGGTCCTTATGATTTTTCAGGCAGGCGCTTAGGCCACTGAGCTATCTCCCCAGCCCCTATAGATTTTATCTCTGTGTACTGTCTGATTCCTTCTTTTGTTTTAGTTTTATTTTCTACAACAGGAGTGTGTGCTCTCATAATAAAGCAGGAACATCTTACAAGGATGTTCATGCTTGTCCGTGGTACACTGTCAAATGCCACAGCAGCGTGTACGATGCATTATCGATTGCTGCACGTGTACATGAGGGGAGTGACACGGGGAGAGTTGCTCCCCGGGGCTGTGAATATGCATGCAGATGGTTCTCGTTTTCTTCCCTGCTCTCTGATGCTTTCCAAATTTGACCACAACAAAAAAATATTAGAAATAAATAGTATTTGTGGGCAAGGCAATGTGATTCCCAGATACAGAGAAATCGGTCTTCTAAGCCTACACTGAGTAGACAGAAAGAAAGGGAGAGTGAGAGAAGGAGGGAGGAGAGGCATTGTAAAGGGAGAGAGGCTTTACAAGAAGGAACCTTGTTTGTTAAGACCAAATGGATACAGTACAACGTTGCCCCCTCCCACCCCAGTTTCCTTCCCCAAAGGCAGTTTCTGCTGAGAAACATTAAACCCCCTTAACATTCTTCAGTGGATTCTCAAGTCCAAGGTTCAGAGCCCTAAGATAGAGGGCTATTTGTTCCTCTCTGGTGAATCAGCTGTGAAATGTGGGTCATTATTTTGGCAAATATGGTTCCCACCAGGAGGGGCCCCTTCTCAGACTCCTTTCCTTCCAAGGGGCTGGCGATGCTAGGCAGTGAGATCACAGCTCCTTCACCGTGCTGGTGGGGCCCAATCCGCACATGAGTCCAGCAGCCATGTCCTTAGTTTTCCTTCTCCTTTTTCACCCCCATCCAGTAGTCACTCTGCTTTCTCCAGAAAGCAAGAGGCCATCTGCAATTCTCCTAATTTTATAGAACAAAAGCCTGTACTCTAAAAGGCCTGGAAATTAATACTAGGCAAAAAGGTTCCTACCATGGATCAGTCTTAAAAGGAAGCAGTGTTTCTTAGGCATTCATGCATTCATTCATTCATCCCTTCACTAGCTCACCCACCAGTCCATCCATCCATCTATCCACTCAGCACAAGCTCTTGCCTTGGGATACTATGACAACAAGGCAGATTAAAGTTGGCCTTCAGAGAGCTCATATTCAGGAGCCATAGGGGAGAAAGGCAGAGGATAAGACAAAGGAAATATAACAACAGGTAACTGCAGAACACAACATGCTATAAAAAATAGGGAGTGTCCTCCTCTTCTCTTGTTGCTGAGACAAATACCCAACACCCAAAATTAAGGAAGGAAAGGTTTATTTAGCTCATAGTTACTGTGGGTTTCAGTTCATTCTCAGCTGGCTCCAAAGCAGAGGGGCACAGGGCAGAGAGCATCAGTTTATGATGATGGAAAATCTACAATGTAACAAAGAGCAATAAAGAGCAATCACTAAAGAAAGTGTCTCTCTCTCTTATATTACATTCAGGCTCTTCGCCCCAGGGTGGGACGTAGTACTCACACCCATAATCCCAGCAGTACTAAAACCCATAATCCCAGCCTTGTATCACACATAATCCCAGTGGATCATGAGTTAAAAACAAACTCTAGAAGTCCTCACCCCATGACTACATGAGGCTTTGGGGGGACAACTAGACACAAACTATAACTGGGAGTAAGTGTTAGAGTCACAAAAGAGTAGGCAGATGATCAGGAAATTTTGTCTTGGAGAAGGTGACATGTGAATTGAGACCTGAGGTATGCAAGAAGGAGCCATGAAGTCAGGCGGCCAAAGGCAGAGCACTGGAAGACAGTGGCAGAGGCAGCCCAAAGAGGTAGCACAGGGAAGTAGTGACTAGAGCCCAGAGTTTGGGTTTAAGAACAAGTGACCATCTACAGGCTAATGGGTAGCGAAAGCAGGTTACAAGCAGCCAGGCAATCTTGCATAAATACATCACCAATTAATTTTCCATCCTTGGAGGCTGGGCACACAGACAATTAGGTTAAAAGGTTACTATTTGCTCTGAGCTTTTCAGTGTAGACAAGTGACAAAAATAATGCCTAACAATTACAGAACAGTACAGTACAGACTCATTTGGAGAGGTGAGATCAGTGTGAGCAGAAGCGATCAGAGGACTGCATGGGGAGGAGCAGGCTGGGCCTTGAGAGGGGAGCAGTCACCCTTTGGACAACAGAGGTGAGCATCCACCAGCCACCTTCCTCTGCAAGCACCTGTCACTATTCACAGCTTTCTCTCCCATTAACGTTGAGCTCAAAAACCTGCTCAAATGAGCCTTGCAGACAGGAGTGGAGATGGCAAAGAGGTGAAATCTCAGCCTAAACTAGGCATTTGGTGTCAGGGGAGATCTGGGCAGAGAAGAGAGACCTAAAGGTGGAGTGGGAGTTCCTGAGGGAAGATGGCCAAGACATGTGAAGAGCTAGAGGGAGGAGAGGAGGGAGGAAGGGAGGTGGCTGCAGTTACAAGGTCAGAGGGAAAAGAGCTGCAGAGATGTCACAGAGGGCGTCATGGAAGTATTTGAGCTTCATGCAGCAGCAATAGGGAAGCTCTGAAGGGATGAAGCAGGGAGAGAAGGGGCTTCCCAGTCTAGCACCAAACATCACCACACCTTCTCTGCAAACCAGGGGACCTGAGGTCAGGATTTCCCTTCAGACCTGAAACACACACAGCAGTGCCTGCAGCTGCACTAAATGATGTCCTGCCTCTCCTGAGCACTTGGCATACAGGACCTGCAGCCAGCTCCCACTTCTGCATTAAAATGTCAGGCTATTTATATTGAAGTCCCAAGCATTTAGGTTTTCACTGCACCAAGCAGCAGACCACCCTTTAAAAACTACTCAGCGTGTTAATTCGGTGGAGTTTCATCCTGACACAGGATAATCCAAAGGTCCAGAGAAACTTGGGACACTTTTCAAAGTCATACAGGTAGTTGGAAATGAATAGAGAGCTAGAATGAAACATGCTCAGTTTATTAGGTCACTGACTGTTCAGGTCCCGAGTGAATTGCGTGCATAAACTTCCGTTGCTGCCAACATTACCATCTGAGGTGTTCAGAACTGGAGAAAACAAATGGTGGTCCTCCCCCTCGTTGTATGGTGCTGCTGGTACTTCTGGTCAACCCTTCTTCCTTACAACAAACCTCAGTGCATGACCCTAGAGAGATATGCAGCTGGCCAGGGTTTGCCACAACCACACACGTCCCAATTCTGCCCTGACTTCACTTCTGTCTTCCTGGGCAAACTTGTTTTGTGTATAGAAAAACAAAATTTCATAGCAAAATAATAGGAGAAAAACAATAGCTACTACGATGGATGTTGTTATGTTTAAAGTAGTCACTCAGGGTACAAGATAGGGGCATAAGAAGTTCTAATAATAAGTCAAAAGATCTGAAGTGGAATGGAAAAAAAAAAAAAGAAAGAATAGAGGTGCTAAGGAGATGGCTCAGTGGAATAAGCACTTCCCTGGCAAGCGCAAGGACTTGAGTTCAATCCCCGGTCTCCCCACCAAAAAAAAAAAAAAGAAATGAAGTGGAATGGATTCAAATTCTGTCACCAGAGCACTCACCCCTCCTGGGAGTGGCCTGTGAGGTTAGGCAGTCCCTCCCTGCCTCATCCGTTCATTCTGGTCCCCCTGTGATGGCTCCTAACAAGGCCCGACCAACCGGGAGCGCTGCACAGCTTCACTGTGCGTGACCATGGCCGACTTTCCCCTCCTGGGGACTGTCCGCTCTCTTCCCGCTAGGCTGGGAGGGGCAGATATTTGGCTCACCCATTGTAGGACTGAGTCCAACTCCTGCCACGCTAACCATGTGACCTCGGACAAGACCTTCATCCATTCTGAGCCTTGCTTGCCTTATCTGTCTGTGGTGTAATGGAATTCAGATATAAATAAGCACATGTCCTACCAAAGTCCGCTGGCTCTTTGTTCCCCTTGGCCAGCTCTGTTCCAACTTCTATACAAAATCTAAGCACTAGTCACTTCCCCTTTGGTGGCTACCATGGTGTCCTAGCTTGCTCTCCTCTGACCCCTCCCCATGCCCCTCCGACCCCATGAAGCTAATGTTTCTCTCCCATACTGAACACATTCCCACCCAGGCACCTTGTATGTTATGGCCCTCTACCTGAATGCTTGCAGGCCAGCTCTCTCAGCTCTCAACACTTCCTCCAGAAGCCTTCCTGGGATACCCATGCCCCCTGCTTCCTTCTCACTGGGAGCTTCTGTTCTGGATTCTGGCCCTTGCCTTCATATTTTCTTGTCTATTGTAGGATCTTCATTAAGCGTCCATTGCCCCACAGCAATGGCAGCTGCAGAAGAACAGAGTTGGGTCTGTGGAGCTTGCTGCTATTGTTGCAGGACCTGGTATTCTTTCAAGGCATTTAATAGCTATTGTTCAAGGCATGCTGAGTGAATGGGTGAAGAGGTGGGGTGGGCAATAGTGTACAGCTTATTCTACTCACTGTCTGGCTTCCACTGGGCCCAGCTCTGATGGAGATTTCCCATCTCATGTCTTCTCAGCCTCCAAGGCTCCAGCTTCCCTCTCCTTTCCTTCTCTTCCCTCTCCTGCTGAGAGCTCTCTAGGAGCCTCATGAGGCACTTGTCACAGCATATTCCACATAAGATCAGTCCAGAAGGGCCAGAAGATTAGGAGAAGGCAAACATGTTGATAACTTTCTTTCCTCCTGTTCTATACAGAGTGCTTATTAGAGGCCTGTGCCCGAGAGCACACAGATACTAGCTATGTAGACCTGATGGCATGGCCTGGACACATAGGAGTTCAGGTGACACACCAGGGCCCCCAGGATGAACACTGAGGCTTCGAGAGGGCATCATACCTCACAGCTCCTTCCCAGGACGGAGCCTTTAACTGACTACCTGTTTGAAAAATACCTATGTTTCAGAATTTGGACACACTCCACTCTGCCATCTGAGTTATTCAAAGCTGATCCAGGAAGAGAAGAACTCTTCAAAGTCCCTGAGGGGAGTTTGGGTACGTGCAGCCCCCAAAGCCAGGCAGCTGTCTGACCCAGGTGATTCCTATGAGCCTGCGAGGCTGAGAAGTGCTGCTCTTTGCCACACACACCATTGCAGTTGACTGTCCTCGACCACAGCTCAGACAAAACAGCTCTCCCCATTCCTCCTTCATTCCAAAGGAATTTCTACTGGGAAAATCAATTCACCAGTGTTTCCAGCTCCCTTGCAAAGTAAATTTGCTATTCCTCATGTGTTAGCAATTCCATTTGCAGAGTTTGTGAACTGATAAAGAACTATTATGAATTCAGCAATACTTATACGGATGTCATCAATATACAATCTCCTTATGCTTGAAAAATCACCCAGACAGAGACTCACCATGTGATTTGCCTGTACATAGCTACATTCATTCAGAACCTCATGGCCCACAGACACACAGTCAAGGTGAAACTACTGAGCAGAAAGTTGAGGCTGCAGGAAGAATAGGTGGATTTTCCAGGACCACACAGCTAAAAGAACAGGGAGCTGAGCCCTGGGATTTTGATGCCTACTTCACTGCTTGCTTTTCTAAAAGCCATACCCAACACTCCCTCAACCTATTCTGACACAGCTCACCTGGTTTATGTTCACCGCCTTCCAGTGAGCACCAATATATCTAGTAAAAAATAATTACTAAAAACTCCTGAAGAAAATAGATAGAAAAGCATCTTATTGCAATTTGGTAAGAGCCATTTATGACAATCTTGCTACCAGTAACATTTAATGGGGAAAATCTGGGAGCTTTGCCCCTGTTATGGTTTGTATCTGGTTGTCCCCCCAAAGCCTCATGAGTCATGGGGTGGACTTCCAGAGTTTGCGATCTGCTGGAAATACTGGAGAGAGTGCTACGGCTGCCCTGGGGCAGGGAATTTGCATTCCAGTGTAAGGAGGGGAGAGAAGCCGCCTGCTGCTGCTCCTTTCTTTGCTCTCTCACTCTCTGCCCTGTGCCCCTCTGCCTTGGAGCCAGCTGAGGATGGACTGAAACCTCCAGTAACTGTGAGCTAAATAAACCTTTCCTTCTATCATTTTGAGTGTTGGGTATTTGTCTCGGCAACGAGAGAAGAGTGACTGAGACACCCTCTAATATCAGAAACAAAACAAGGATCCTCACTATCACAATTCTTGTTAACTATAGCACTTGTAATATTAGCCAGAGCAGTCAGGCAAGAGAAAAAAAAATAATAATAGGAATATGTAGAGGAAAGGAAGAAGTCAAATTATCATTATTCTGTAGGCGGTATGATCCTGTACATATGCAGGAGTCCCCTCAAGGTTCTCCTCTCAGTCCAAGAAGTTAATATTTGTAATCCCAAAGATATGTTATTGGAATCCCACCAAGTTCATTCCAATTGAGCACTCCCAGTGTAACCCACAGCCAAAGTAAAGACACTAAAACATATTTATAATTATCCTGGAGCCAAAGGGCCCTAAGTCCAGCCACAAAGATGGCTTTCCAGAACAAAAAGGCTGATCCAGGGCCACACCCAGGTTTTATTCAGTGGAGGAGGAGTGGCTTGCGAAGGAATGACTGAGAATTGTGGGAAGGACATAACTACTGTGAGCTGAAGTAGGTGGGTGGCATACATTTACCTCTGCCATATGCAGAGAGGATACAAAGACAAAGTAATCTGCACTATGATATTGAGATGGTATCTAATGTTTTGGGGGGTCTGGTGCTTCAGCTTTGATGTAGTGTTTCAAGCCCCAGGAAGTCATAGCCTCTATCTCAAGGCTGTATTCCAGCTGGTGACACAGAACATTGGTGCTTTGTCCTGTCTCTACCTGGCTCACATTAAAAAGCAGCAGGTGTAGGGTACCAGGGAAACACACATGCCACCTTCAAAGACCATCACCAGCACCTCAGCTAGACCAATACACATTGCTTAAGGCCAACTGAAAGAACAAATAGAAGCCCTAGCCAGCTCTGTACATATCAATACATGGAAACAGGATCAGGGCTCAGTCAAAATGGAGATAGTCACTCTTCTTTCAAGGAGCGCTGTTCAGGTGGTCCTCCCATACATAGAAAACCCAAAAAATTCTGTCAAAAGGCTCCTATAAGTTCTTGTTATATAAGAATAATGACTCCTCAGACCATGTGAATATGTTACTTTATATGGCAAAACCTCAGAACATTCGAACATATCACTTTATGTGGCAAAAGAGACTTTGTAGATATGATTCAGTTAAGGATCTTAAGATAGGAAGGTTGCTAATAATTATCCATTTGAACCAATGTATTCATGAGGCCTTGTGGAAAGGAGTCGGAGACAGAAAAGTGACAAAGAACACAGAACTTAGAGGGGTGCAGGGCAACGAGTGAGGAGCTGGAGCAGCCTCTGGATTCTGGAAAAGACAAGGAAGAGAAAAATCAAGAGAGGATACAAAGAGAAAGTAATCCCTGGAAGAAACAATTCTCTGCTGACCTCTGGACTTTAACCCACTGAGTGTGATCTTGGACCCCTGACCTCTAGAACTGCAAATCAATACACTTCTGTTGTCTGAGATTCCTGATTTGCAATTACTTATTATAGTAGCAATAAGAAACATTTGTATAACCCACCTATTTCTATTTGTTTTAAAATGTGCTCTGTCTCTTCCTAGGATCACCTCACCTCTTTAGTTGTTTAATATGGTACCAACTCTCCACAGCAGAGATGAAAAATTTAAAAAGGAGAAAATACTTAGATTCTCTCTCTCTCTCTCTCTCTCTCTCTCTCTCTCTCTCTCTCTCTCTCCATATATATTCCAAAAAGGAGTACAGTAGTTAATAATACAGAGATATCCAAGGACTGACCAGACAGCTCAGCAGATTAAAGTGCCTGCTTAGGCAGACAACAGAGAATGGGTTCATTCCTGGCCTGCCGTGCCAGGCCCAGGCCCTGCCCCCAGAGCATGCCAAGATGGTGACTGAGCCAGGTCATGGTGGCCCACGCCTGTAATCTCAGTGTGTGGGAGGCTGAAAACAAGAGGATCACTAAAAGTCCAATCTGTGTAGTGAGATCCTGTAGGCTCAGTTTCAAATACATTTTTAAAAAATACAGAGGTAACCAAAATCAGAACTGTATTTAGTTCTAGTTCTGCTATTTTAGTGGCTATGTGGTTTGACCTAAATTACTCAGTCTCTGTTGTCTCTATGAGATGGTCTTTTCTTTACTTTTTCTTTCTTCTACTTTTTTCTTTCTTTATTTTATTTTATTTTTATTTTACTGAAGTACAAATATCAATGAGACAGTTTTAAGATACCTTGACAAGATGGATTTGATAAATTAATACACTGCAAACTGTTTTCATAATGTTTTGGTATCATAGAAGGTGCATATATGATATTATACTTACAGACATTATTATAGCATATGTCTCTTATCAGCAAATTAAGAGAGTGTAGCTGTTTGCATACCTTATTTTTTATACCTGGATTACATCAAAGATTCAATAATTAATACTTTCTACCTTGTTATTTTCCCAGTGGTTGTCCATAGTACTAGAGGCCAACATAATATCCTGTCCAACCACCATTAGTGCAAATCTTGCCTCTCAGAATTATGTAGAAGCATGGCGTTATCTATCCCAATTGTACTGTCCATACACACACATCATGATTCTTCCTTTCTATACCCCTTCCTTTGTCTACATCTGTCAAAGATGGGCACTCCATTGTCATTCAACTAATTTATGTGCCTGAACTCGATGACACAGTCCAACACAGTCCAGCATTCCACAACAATAGTGAGTTATCTGAAGAAGTTGTCGACCATAGCCATTTACAGCTCAACTTATTATTATGGCCCCACATTGTATACCTCATTTTTATACTTTTCTGCTGGATTGTGAAGACCTAGATAGAGCAAGACTTATATACCAACACATGTACTTTATGTTTCTTATGAGGTCAGTGAAGTCCCCTCAGGGTTTATTTTGTAGTCCTGTACCTTATTCTGTAGATCCTTTGTCTGTGTCATCCATGTGGATGGGTCATGGCCAATGCTTGACCAGTTTGCTCTCTGTGAGAGCCTGAGAGAAAGTTTTCTCTCCATGTGACTCTCCCCAGGCACACTATAGAACTTCGATCTCTTACCTCTGTGGCTCCATCATCTCCTTGTTCAGAAAATTTGGAGCTCACCTGAGTTTCATGATGTTGCAGTACAGGTTCTCCTATGTCCTGAGTCTTCACTGACCTTGAAAGGCTAGGGCCAAAATGTTGGCTGGCCTTGTGGCTCTTCTATTTCTCCAACTCTGACTTGTGAACTTAGGCTGTTAACCATCCAGAAGAAAAGCTGATTAGTATCCTGCAGCATATGCCATTCACTTTGCCTTATCTGATTCAATTGTTTTTAGTTGTTGTTGTACATTTCCATTTGTATTTCTTCTTTTCGCTTCTTATACTAGGGAGACTATATGATTTTTACACATGTGTGTCTGGTTTATTTCGCTTATGAGTATATGTTCAAGTGGCATCCACTTCAATATAAATGCTTCAAGCTTATCATTCTTAATAGCTGAGTAATACTCCATTATATAGAAATACCACATCTTTTTCAACCATTCCTCATGTGATGGACATCTTGGTTGTTTCCAAGATTTTGCTATCACAAATTGTGCTGCTATAAACATAGTACTTTTTTCTTCCTTCCTTCCTTCCTTCCTTCCTTCCTTCCTTCCTTCCTTTTCTTTTCTCTTTCTTTCTTTCTTTCTTTCTTTCTTTCCTTCTTTCTTTCTATACTAAGGCTTGAATTCAGGGCCTTATACACCCTAAGCATGTTCTCTACCACTGAGCTATATCACCAGTCCTTCTTGTGATGGTCTTCAGACATGTTAATCTGGTTGGGCTATCGCTCCCAATATTTCATCAAATACTAACCTAGATGTTGCTATGAGGGCATTTGGTAGATAAAATTTAAATTCATAATTACTTGACCTTTTCTCAATGTTTTTATTAGTGCCTATGGCTGTACAAATGAATGGGTTTCATTCTGGCACAACTTCCCAGATATATAATATACTTTATTTTATCCTCTATCACCTGGGTGGAGTTGATTCAATCAACTGAAAGACTGAAGAATAAAGGCTTCTCAGAAAGTAGAAAACTCCTGTCTGTGGACTACCTCCAGACTGTGCCTGACAGTTTGTCCTGCCCAACAGATTTCAGCCTTGCCTGGTCAGCCCCACAATGTCATACAGCCCATTCCTTACAATAAACTTCTCAGAATAGAACTCAGGCTGGGGGCCAAAGAGATGACTCAGTGGAACAAGCGCTTTCCTGTCAAACACAAGGACCTGAGTTCAATCCCCGGTTCCTACAAATAAATAAAATAAAATAAAATAAAATAAAATAAAATAAAATAAAATAAAATAAAATAAAATAACTCAGTCTGGCTCCAGCACAGTGAGAAAGTTTGTTTCACACCATGCTCAAGCTCTGAAATGAAGACAGCCATACCCACCTCCCCAACAGTCATGGGGATTCAACAAAAAAGGACAAGAAAGGTGCTGGAGTACAATTAATGGCAACATGCTATTTGCTTTTATCCTATTTTGTTCTTAACAGCTGTATTGGATGGCAACAGTGGCTCCAAGCTCCTTCCCTGTTCCTTCCTATTCACAATTCCTTGTATGCAACAGAGCATGCTCCCCTGATGACGTAGCTCAGTCATGTTACTCACTGCAAATTCAATGCAGGGACATGAGAAGTACTTATGTGCTTGTCTACACTAAGGGCATGCTCAGAACCCCTCCCCACCATGTGAAGAAGCCCAGGATAACCTGGTGGACAATGAGAGGCACAGGATGCAATTGCAAATTTTCCTGCCCTGGCTACAATAACCAATAAACTCCCCAACAATAGAGAAAACTCCCCACAAATAGAGCTTCCTACCTGAGAGCAGGTCATCAGAGGTCCATCAGGAACCCAGCTGAAACCTGCGAATTGTCTCATGACTGCCACCTCACAGATCATTTGTTAAATAGATGCTCGTCTTTACACCCAACTGTTTTGTGAAAGAGGAACAACTTGTTACACAGCAAAGGCTAACTGATACAGGAATAAAACTGAGACTTATAAAACCTTTCAAGCTTCTATTTCTTTTTAAATAGTAGTGACCCTTATTAATTTGAATGTAGTGAAGCAGATCTCCTAGGTTTCTTTGGCCATACAAAATTTACAACCACATTTATGGCCAGATCTTATGAAAGGCAGTTAATTCATAGATATAATATGTCTAAGAACTTTATATACATAACCTTTGATCTAATAACTCTACCTCATTAATTTATGATAAGGAAGTAATTAGAAACATGCACAAAGACTTATAAATAAAGATCTTCAATAATCTAAGGGTCCTTGAATGCCAACATAGGACTTTATAATAATAAAGCAATAAAAACAGTAAGTTTGCAAGTATAACAGGCTAGTGAAGTGGTTCTCTTGCAACATAATTAAATAACTAGGCCATAAATAAAATAAACATGTCAAAGATTACACAGCCTCAGGAAAAACTCACAGTTTCTTCAATTTAAAGTGATAATATGAGAGCCATGAGATAGCTCAATAGACTAAACACCTGCTTAGCCAAGCACAAGTGGGGGGGGGGGAATCACTAGGATTCTGAGCTTCATAGTGAGACCCTGTATCAAATACACTAAAATAATAATAACAAAAAAGTGGAAATATACATCTGTGAATCAGTTTCTTCCAAATTTTACATTGTTTCGTTTGTGCGTAGAGGGGAAGGAAAAAGAAAACACACTGTAATATAATTAGTGACTATTTGACTATGGAATGATTGATGGTTTGTATCTTTTAGTATAACATTTTTGTAATGAATATACTTCAATTGTCAGAATAATAAAAAAAAGGCTTGAGAAATTCCATCCACTTTTGAGAACCCACCCCAATCACAAATCTGCAAAGCCTTTCCTGGTCTCTGAGCAGAAGAGGGGCTTCCCCGGCAATCAGCTCCTCTCTTGGGTGCTTATTTGACATCACTTTGTATTGCTGGTTTTTCTTTGCTTTTCTTATCACTCTGTCCTCATGATGAGTGCTTCAAAGTTGGGTTGTATTTGTCTGGACTGTACAAACCACATGATGCATATTTGTTAAATAAAACTGCATCGAATGATTTGTGTGTGTGTGTGTGTGTGTGAGAGAGAGAGAGAGAGAGAGAGAGAGAGAGAGAGAGAGAGAGAGAGAGAGAGAGAGAGAGAGAGTTTGTTTGCATCCAAAATAAACCCAGTACCAGATTCCCTCTCCCAGCTCAGCCCCCGTGCCTGGTACTATTCTGATCTCACATCCTATGATGTCACACTAAGTCAGAGGCTCAGGCCTGCTCACCTCCTGGCCACCTTTGCACCTCTCAGGCAGGCTCCACCTCTGCAATGTCATGTTTCTTATTCCCTGTACCTCAAAGTGTACCCCCTCACAGTTGATGAGTCCCAAATCTCTAACCTTCATCAAGGGTTTATTCAAACACTCTCCTTCTAAAACTCAAAACAAACAAATAAATCTTAATTGATTAGGCCAAGGACTCAAATAGACATTTCTCCTAAGATGACCTATGAATTACAATGACTGTTGGTTTGTCCTAGATGGATTTTATCAGATTGAAGTAAAGGCTCTCTATTCCTATTTTCTGTAAGATTTTTATCAAAAGTAAGTATTGCAGAGGCCAGGGAGATAGCTCAGTAGAATAAGCACTTGCCTGGCAAGTGCAGGGTCCTGAGTTCAATCTGCAGTACCACAAAAAGAAAAAAAAAAGTGTAATTTCTTTGAATAACTCACTATGGTTGTAGAATGCTGGACTGTGTTGGATTGTGGTGTTGAGTTCAAGCACCTAAGTTAGTTGAATGTCAATGGAGTGCCCGCTTTTGACAGGTGTCAAAAGGAAGGAAGGGGTGTAGAAAGAAAAAATCATGATGTGTGTGTATAGACAGTACAGTTGGGATAGATAACGCTGTGCTTCTACATAATTCTATGAGAGGCAAGATCTGCACTAATGGTGGTTGGACAGGATATTTTGTCGGCTTCTAGTACTATGGCCATCCACTAGGAAAATAATTATTGAATTTTTGATATAATTCAGGTATAAAAAAATAAGATAAGTAAGCAGCTACACTCTTAATTCACTGATAAGAGGTATCTGCTAAAATAATATCTGTAAATATAATATCATGTATGCACCTTGTACAATACCAAAACGTTATGAAAACAGTTTGCAATGTATTAATTTATCAAATCTGTATGGTTAAGGTGTCTTGAAACTGTCTGATTGACATTTGTATTTCAATAAAATAAAAAAAATTAATAAAAGAAATAAAATTTTTAAAAGTACAAAGAAAAAAGTGAGTGTTGCACTTTATCAAAATGTTTTTCCGTATCTATTGAGATGATCATGTGATTTTTGTCTTTGACTCTATTGATATGGTCTATTACATTTATTGATTTGTGTATGTTGACTCATCCTTGCTTCCCTGGGATGAATCCCACTTGGTCATGGTGTGTAATTTTAATACATTTTTGCATTCTGTTTGATAATGTCTTACTGAGGATTTTTGCATCTACATTTGCTACAGAGATTGGCCTACAGTTCTCTTTTTTAGTTGGGTCTTTCTCTGGTTTTGGTATCACAGTAATACTTGTATCCAGGAATAAGTTATAGAATATTGCTTCCCTTTCAAATTCATTAAAGAGTTTGAGGAGTTTTAACATTAAATTTTCTCTGAATTTCTGGATTTTTCTTTTTTGGTAAGTTTTAACTATGTTTTCAATCATTAACTGATAATAGAATATTAATAATTTTATATTTTCTTAATTCAGTTTGGTAATTCATATGTATTTAGGAGTCTGTCTATTTCTTCTGTGTTTTCCATTCTATGAGAGTAATCTTCTCAATTTCCATAGGATCTATAGTAATTTCTCCTTGTCTTTCCTCAATGCCTGAATTTTAGTCTTTTCTTTCCCTTTTTTGATAAGGTGAGTTAAGGGTTTATCAATTTTATTTATTCTTTCAAAGAACTAACTCTTTGATTTATTAATTTTTGTACTGTTTTCTTAGTCTTCATTGTGTTAATTTCTGTTCTCATCTTTATCATTGCCTCCCTTGTGTGGTGTTTGGTATTGTCTTTTATTTTCCCAGAGGCTTGGGGTGTAACTTAAGGTTATTTGTTTGTGCTTGCTCTGTTTCCTAATATGGGAATTCATTGCTATAAATTTCCCTCTTAGGACTTCTTACATTGCATCCCCTATATTCTAGTATGCTGTATCTGTATTGCCATTTAGTTGTAGAATTGTTTAATTTTTTCTTTAACTTCATCTGTGACCTATTGGTTATTTAGGAGGCTGTTATTTAATTTCCATGTGTTTATGGAGATTTTGCAGTTTCTTCAACTGTTAATTTCTAATTTTATTGCATGTGTTAATTTCAATTCTTTTGCATTAACTTAAGCATGTTCTGTGGGCTAGTGTATGGTCTGTTTTAGAGAATTTCATATGTGCAGCTGAGAAGACTGTGTATTCTGTTGATATAGGTTGGAACATTCTTAAAACATTTACTAAGTCTATTTGCTCACAGGTTTGGTTCAGTCCTGATATTTCTTTCCTGATTTTTTTGTCTAGTTAATCTATCTCTTTGTGACAATGGGATTTTAAGGTCTCCCATTACTGTTGTGTTATTGTTTATTTTATCTGTCACATCTAATAACATTTGTCATATAGTTAGGCACTCCCAAATTTGGTAAATATGGATTTATGATTGTTATCTCTTCCTCTTGAAGTTTTCCCCTAACAACTATGTTGTAACCTTCTTTATCTCTTTTGATCATCCTTGCTTTGAAGCTCACATTGTCTGCAAACAGAAGAGCTCTCTCTACTTTTTTCTGGGTTTCTGCTCCATAGAAGATTGTTTTCCATACTTTGACTGTCTGTTGTGAATTCTTTTTGAGTTAAATGTGTTTCTTGAATGTGGTTTATTGTTTAATCTTATTTTTTGCCAGTCTATTTCTTTTGATTAGTGCACTAAGGCCATTTGCATTGATAGTTATAACTGATATGTACTGGCTTATCTTTGTCATGACATTTTCTTTCTGTCTGTTCCCTACTTTTGCCCTCTGCTTAACTGTTTCTTCTGTCTAGTCGTCTATTTTTGGTGTTGATTTTGAAAGTGTGGTTATTCTTATTTCTGTTTAGAATATATTTCAGTTGTCTTTGTAGGACTGATTTGTTGGCCATGAATTTCTTCAATTATTCTTTTGATATCTTATTTCTCCATTAATTTTGAAAGATAGTTTTGAAGGATCATCAATTTGGGTTGAAAAGTCTTTTCTTTCAGGACTTGAAACACTTTACTTGAAGGTATTCTTGACTTGAGGATTTTTGTTGAGAAGCCAGCCATGACTGTGATGGGATTCCCTTTATAGGGGCCCTTTATTTTCCCTAATAGCTTTGTAAAATTCTGTTCTTGTGCTAAATTTCTGAAATCTTAATCGTTATGTGTCTTGATGTAGTTTCATTTTTGTCATAGCTGTTTGGAGCTCTGTATTCTTCACTTACCTGCATGTCAAATTCTTTATCTGTGCTTGGGAAGTTTTCTGCTATTATTCCTGTGAAGAGTTGTTTATGGCATTTGCACCATCTCCAGCCTTCTTATTAACCCCAATAAATTATGCTATTCTTCTTTGCTTCATCTTGTAGTTTTTGTGCTGATTTTTCATTGTCTCTTGCTACTTTTAAGATATCAGGGCTGGAGAGATAGCACAGTAGAATAAGCACTTGCCTGGGAAGTGCTAGGGCCTTCGTTCAATCCCCAGTTCTGAAAAAAAAAAAAAAAAAAAAAAAAGATATCTTTCTTTTCATGATCACTTGCTGCAATTCTGTTTTCAAGATCTGATTTTTTTTATCCTCTCCTTCATTCAATCTGTTACATATACTTCCAGTGGAGTTTTTAAGCTCTTGGATTTCTGTTTGAGTCTGTTTCATGAATTCCAGTTCCTTCCTGTTCTGGGTATTTTTTGGTTTCCATCATTCAGCTCATCTATAATTTTACCTGTGTCTGTCTTAATATCTTTGATTTTAAGTATCAATCCTTTATGTACCTGAGAGATATTTTTTCTCTGTAGCCTTTTCCATTTGTTTTTTTCACTCCTATTGTTATCATTTCAGAATGTTCCAGAGTTTGTCTTCTATCTTTGCATCTATCTGCTTTTGTTACATATTCAGTCTTTTAAAAGATAGAAATCATTCAGGTTGTAAGAACCTGAAAGAGGGCCAGGGAGATGGCTCAGTAGAATAAGCACTTGCTTGGCAAGTGCAAGGGCCTGAGTTCAATCCCTGGTTCAGCAAACAAAAGAACCTGAAAGAATAAATAACACCTGAAAGGTATAATAGATATAATAAAATAGAAAGAAACTGAATTTAAGGATTAAACAATCATTAAGAGAGGAAGGAAACAAAATACGAAAAAAGGAAGAGGGAAAACATACAAGTATATGTATAGGATGGCTGAGATGACTGTACTAATATTTTCCATCAATTTTTTTAAGATAGCAGTTAATGTTTAGAATTTTCACCTTGACTAACATATCTGTGATCTAAACAACTACACTGAGGACAGCAATGTGTAATACAAAACTGATTGTTGAACACCTCTCATCCTTGTCCTTTAAATGTGTACCATTTCTAATGTCTTATCAACTATTATGCTCTCTTTAAAATATTTTTTAAAAAAGACAAGGAAAAAGATTAAAATTTCTTGAAAGCAAGTATTAATACTCAATTATTTGTCCAATCTTGCATAACTACATTTGTTAATCTGAGCAACAGATTTGATGACAAAATAGGTTATATAACAACCACTATTACTTAGATATTCCTGTTTTGAAAATCTGTAATATATGTACAGTCATATGTTATCCTGTTTCTGTCTCTGTTTTTCTATTTGTTTTGTTTCTGTTCTTACCATTCAAAATAAAATAAAATTAGAAAAAGAGATAGACATCCTTACACATGCAGTAACATGGATGAATCTAGTGAATATCAAGCTAAATTTTAAAAGCTAGACACAAAATATCGAGTATTGCAAAATTCCACTTATATGAGATACCTAAAATTGTCAAATTCACAGAAACATAGTAGAGTGGTGATTCCTAGTGACTGAAAGAAGGAGTAATGGAGATTTTCTGTCAACCAAGCAACAGCTTCACCTATTCCAAATGCACACATTCTAGAGACTTGCTGTATCACATTGTGCCTAAAGTTAAAAATACTGTGTTGTACTCTTAAAAATTCAAGAGGATACATTTCATGTTAAGTGGGTGTGTATTTCTTCTCAATGAGATCTAACCTAATCCAACCTCCACCCCTGGAACTTCTTGTTACCTACTACCTTGTTTTTCTGTGTAGTTCGTACCACTATCATATATTTTGGGGTTTTGTCGTGGGCTATCTTCCTCCACTGAGATGATCTCAACACAAAGTAAGCACTGGCACTCTAAGTATGTACTGAGTGCATGATTAGTACATCTCTCTCCACAGTAGAGTGCAGTGGGATGCCGCAGTTCACCTCTGACCCACTAGGGCACAGCTCCCGTTCTAAGTTTAACTTGGCTCCAGGGCTCGGTAGCATCTCTCAAAACTAATAACATCCAAGTGACAAAGTTCAGTTGCAGTAAAAAGTTATTTCTTCATGTGAACACCATCATTTACATAATCTATCTGACCCTGTTCCTCTGAGAGCCAGAAAGTAAGTCCTGGTCATCAAAGCAACCATCAAATGTTACTCACAATCACTGAGGTGGAGCCGAAAATTCTAATGCTTCTCCAGTGACCTCTGAGCTTCTTATGTGAGTAGTGAAATCAAAAGAAATTTTTTCCTTCAAATTTCCTTTCTCTAACTGGACATATGGCCCCTCCAGAATCTTGGAACAGGGAGGTAATGGAATAGGTCAAAGGACTAAGAGCTTAATAAGCTGAACTCAAAACTAGATCCTTCCATTTTGTTTCCATGAGTTTCCACCCTCTAAGCTTTGATTCCTTCTTTCATAGAAAGGAAAATTTGATCTAGATCACTTCCATACACATTCTTAAGTTCTTGGAAGATGAGTTCTTGACGATATACTGTTTTTATAAAATTGGAGCAGCTCAGAGTTACATTTTCTCTCTTCCTCCACTTGACTCCTGTCTGCTTCTGCCCCAGTGTAAAGCCTCCTGCTGCCACATCCCATACTGTCCTGATTATGAAGTTCTGAAGAGGACCTGCTGAGCTTCCCCTTGATGGCCTCTGAGCTAGAATAAGCAGACAGCCTTCCTGGGCTGGCTACATGTGAAATGAGCAGGCTATTGGTAAATACTCATTTTCTATCTTTCATACATTCCAGCTTCTATTCCAGTGGGTCCATGGGAAGAGAAAATGCTTATCCACTAGTCCCCACTAGGCCAGGCTATACTGACTTAAGCTTGGTCCACACAGCTCTACCCGTGCTTGGTCAGAGAATCACAATGTCAACACGTATTTTGTGGCCCATGACCAACAATTTTGTTCTTTGATATCTAGTCCCTCATTTAACACTTAGCTCTGTGGGGTAGCTGTCACATTCCCATTTTGTTGTTGAAGCTGAGGGTCTTGAGGATGCTCAGAGTAGCTGGTGAGGGAAGAGACTTCAGCTCACATTCAGCTTTTCTGCTGCACTTCTCTTTCCACCTCCCCGAAGCCATCTAGGGAAATGGGGTTGAAGGAATTATTCACCATCTAGATGTGCTGGGCAAACATAGGCCAACTTGGAGAAGCTCTCATTGCCTGACCCTCTGATTATTTTTCCCCTAAGTGGCAACAAGTGAGCTTTCACTTGTTAAATGCTCACATTCATGCTGTATTACATCTTATTTCTGGATTTCCAATCACTTCATGAGGAAAGGAGTCTCAGAAAATTAAAAAAAAATTGGCCTGTGGTACACAGGCAAGGACTGAGAGAACAAAGGTTCCTACTCTCCTTCCTCTGGAGGATGTATTTGTCCTGCCTGCTGTCTAGTTCTTCTTGATAATGGTGGTTATTGAGCCCAAGGTGTGAAATAGAACTGGCCACATTACCTGAGCACCGACTCTTCCCACAGACCTGCTTACCACCTGAGTCTCTATCACAATAATCAGCAGCAGATAGTGGCACTCAGCTCTGTCTCCCTTCGCTGAATACTACCTGAGCCCACTATGTGCCCTCCCCCCAAACACCTGTACTTCTCATCAGCTGTCTCTCTCACAGCCTTGAAATTGATAGATTTTTGGATCACAGTCTAAAATTCCTAATGGACAAAGGATACTCTGAGGAAAGAGCCTGGGTAGGATGTGACCTAAAGCCTCCCAGAGCACGGCACCTGGCAAAAATCTTAGCACATAGAATGGTGGGTGGACTGTCTCCTGGTGTGTGGGAACTTTAAGAAGTACACTGTGATCTACTAATATCTCAGTCAATCATGAGATGTAATGGGCTGTGAAACTTGAGGATTGAGCAACAAATACCCAGGTTGTGAACTGGACCATAGGATCTATTTCTGATTCAAGGCCTAGTGCTTAGACCAGGACCCTTGTCCTGGGGCCCGTGACCTCTGTGGACAGAGATCAGCAGGACTAATAGCCCTCTCACAGTATATGAAATGTTCTTGAGATCTGTGCATTTGTCAGCCACAAGTATCCCCACCTTCCATCCGTTTCAGTGTCTACGGCCCACTGTGTAAGTCCAGAGAAGATGCTCACTCACTGTGGAACACAGGCTGAAGGACACCACCTCAGCTGCAGCGCGCTCCACGGATCAAGAAAGAAGGAAATGCACTTTCCGTTTCAGAGCCCTCAGAGCTGGCCCTACCTCTTTTCACTTTACATATGCTGTCATTGCTTGTGTCCATACTCCCCTCCCTTCCCCGCACATTGTCTTCTTTCTTCACTCATCCCTTTTTCTTTTTTTTTTTT